>RJWJ010001179.1:0-145531 GCA_004363605.1 Indri indri
AAGTAGATTCTAGTTATCAGCCCTTTATCAGATTTGTAGCATGCAAAAATTTTCTCCCATTCTGTAGGTTGTCTGTTTGCTCTTGTGACAATTTCCTTGGCTGTGCAGAAGCTTTTTAATTTGATCAGGTCCCATTTATTTATTTTGGTTGTTGCTGTGATTGCCTTTGGGGTCTTCTTCATAAATTCTTTGCCTATATTTTTTGCACATTTAATATCTGTTATGTGTAAGATTCTTTGCTCATTGGTAGGATTGTAAAACAAATCAGAACACACAATCTGCCCTCATGAGGCTTGCAATCTCAGGAGAAAAACAAACGTTATTTTTTCATATGTACTCTCTCTTCTGTATATATCTCTATGTGATTTCCTTTGGTTTATGGTTTTGAATAAGCTCTACAGGCAGACTAATTTATGACTGTTCTCTCCAGCCTGACCTCTACTCTGAACACAAGACTCATGTATCAACTAGGCCTAATAGGTCCACTGGTTGTCTACAAAGATGTCTAAGAGAGCTCTCCAAGTAAGTGCGTCCAAATCAGAGCTGGCCATTTTCCCCATTCCTTCCTTAGTCCTTCAACCTCTACTATTTTTCGAGGCCATCAGTGGAGAAAGCTGATGTGGCAGAGGAATAGATAGGACATATGAACAGGCCCAGCAGGGCCCCCCCCTCGGTGTAATCTTCTGCAGTCTTGAATCTTTAATAATTTTTTTCTTTGAAATTTTGTTTTGTATGAGAAATCCAATAAGACAATGGAGTGCATGTGTGAGAAGGGGAGATGCACAGGTAAAAGAAAAATTTTGGTATTTTAGTACCTTTACTGGTATTTTTCCCCTGCTTTCTGAACAAGGGGCCTCATATTTTCATTTTGTGCTGAGCTCCCATCTTAGTTTGGGCTGGCATAATAGAATACTATAGACTGGGTATCTTAATCAGCAGACATTTATTTCCTACAGTTCTGGAGGCTGGAAGTCTTTGATCAAGGTGCCAGCATGGCTGGGTTTGGTGGGGGCTCTCCTCCTGGTATGCAGAAGGCTGTCTTCTTGCCATATTTTCACATGGGGAGACAGAAAACTCTGATACCTGATGTTTCTTCCTTTTTTTATAAGGGCAATTATCCCATCCTGGGGCTCCATCCTCATGACCTTATCTAAACCTAATTATCTCTCAAAGGCCCCACAACCTGCTACCATCACACTGAGGCCAATTCAACATATAAATCCTGAGGGGATGTAAACATTCTGTCCATACAGTTCCATAAATTGAGTAGCTGATCTTGTATATGAACACTGTGCAGATGAAATTCAGGCAGCGTGAGCCTTATATCATGTTTGTATTCTACGCTAGGTGTACTAACCTACCCCATTTCTTACCCTGTACTTCCTGCTTTGTTTTAAATTGATCTGAGCACCAGCATTTGGTCTTTCTGTTCCAGGACTTCTAGTATAGCTTGCCTGGTTGTGGACTTGGAGGCTACCCTTGCATCAAGGCATTTCTCAACATGACAGCACCTGCCCGCTGGACAGGCCTCCCCTTGACTATGTGTCATCTCCAGAGGAGCAGGTAATGATGCCCAGATAGTTTCTTATTCTTTCCAAAGAAAGAGTTTTCTTTATACCACACAATCATTAACAAAGCATCTTTTTAACAGTCCATTGAAGGATTGAAAAAAATAGATGCCGAGTGAACTCACTGCAGCCTTGTGGTTTGAAAACCAGGGCTTGCTCTGCTCCATAGCATCTGACCACTTCATTTGATTTCTCTATTGGCAAAGCTACTGAAGATTTTGTATGTTAAATTTCACAACTTTCCAGTGACATTTTAAAACTCTCACTCCCTAAAAACAGAAGTGTTTTTGAAATCCCAAGAGCACTCTTTGAAGAAAATCTCTTCCCCCTCACAGTGCTTAGTAGAACAATGTACTATATTTTCCAAAGTACAACTAATTGAAGCACTTTGTCTTTCTTAGTTTCCTACATTTCAAAATACCTATTCTGTATGTAATTTTATAAATCAGATATGTTGTAATACTCTACCTGTAGATATGTGGGGATTTCATCATTTCTCAGTTTTTAAAAAATGTCTAAATCTGTATACGTTTTGAGGCCTGGCATTTCAGAAAAGCGTATCTGTTAGATCACAGTGATCTTAATGAGGTTTGCTTTGGTATAAAATGGCAACAGGGAAGAAGTGAAGGATTACCCTATTCTTCACTTTAAAAAATAGGCATCATAGGTTGCCACTTCACAGTAATGTCTTAATATTCTCTCATTTAATTATGTAAATCATCAAAGAAGGCTGCTGTTTATGGTAATTTGCACATGCGGAGGTCTGCTTCCCAAGGTAAGCTAATTTAAATCAAATTATAACTAAAGGAAATTTACCACTTGTTGATGTAGATAGACGATCATTTGTACCTCTACCTAACGGCCAGTGAAGACTGCAGTATTTCAAAAGCGAGGTGAAACAGTAGTGATCCCGCTGTGAAGGGAACCAGCCAAAACGCCATGGAGGGATTTAGTATTCCTACTGATGTCAGCAAGAACTGAAAGCAGCCTCTTTTGTGAGGGAAGTGATTACTGAACACCGTTGACCCTCACTACCTCCACATTCAAGACTTCCTTTGCACATGAAGTCAAAGGCTGCTCTCCCCAACTCATTCACCACTCTCTTCTGATACGAATCCAGCGCTCTTCAGAATCCGCCTGCATTCTAGCTGCGTAGTTGTACCAAGTGTTAAACGTAATTGAGAAAAGACCATTGTAAACCGCTGAAGTGTTCATATATCCCCAGCTCCTTCCTTCCTTCCTTCCTTCCTTCCTTCCTTCCTTCCTTCCTTCCTTCCTTCCTTCCTTTCTTTTTTTCCTTCATTTTTTTTTTGACCATTAAAGATAGTCCATTTCAGTTTGAGAAACTAAGCATGTACAAATTCATTCTTTGTTTTGTGGGCACATTTATTTCAGGGCGAATGCCCTCGTTAGCTAATGAAAGTGGCCATATGGAGTCTAATAGGCAGAGAAAGGTGCCCAGTTCCTGAGGGAGCTTGGTCCTGCTGGATGCAGACAAGGTGCCCATGACAAGGACCACAACTTTGGCAAAAAGGAGGATGAGAATATAGCACACTGATTAAGAGAGTTGATTTAAGAACCAGACAGAACTGGGTCAAAATACCTGTCCTGCCTCTAACTTGCTAAAAGACTAAGAAGTTTGCTCAACCTCTCTGAATCTCAGTGTCCTTATGAGAAGATAGCACTACTTACACCTTCCTCATAAGGCCCATATGATAACTTAAGCCAACGCATATAAAGCACAAAGCTTTACATATATGTTCACCTTCAAAAGCAGAAGCTATGAAGAACAACAATGATGATAATAATGCAGTGCTATGCATGGAAAGGAACAATTTCTAACATATTTTTGAGTAAACAGTTAACATAACCCTTTCCCTAATGCAAGAGAGTTTGACCTTCATTTAACTTTCAAGCCAGGTTAGCCTGTTAAGAGTAGTATGTTTGCTATGTTTAACCAATGTTGTTGATGGTAAGATGTGACCTGACCCATGTTTGATAAATTGCTTCTAGATTGGAAGGCACATACATGAGCTATAAATATTTGTTAGGAAGTCACATTTGGGGCTTCCTCGAGTATGATGAATTTGTAACTGACATGTCCTTTTCAGGGACCCTTGAAATTATACCTATGTGGCTGTTATCACAAGACACAGTGGCTCTTGTGGGCATGAGGCTTTCAAGCACCTGCCCCGTGTGGATCTCATCTCCTTGAAGTTGAGCCACATTGCACAGAATTCTGCAAAGATTCCCACAGAACAGAAATCTGGGGCTATCCTGCTGGCATGCCTGGTTTCCTATCCAGGTCTTTCTAAGTACATATGATGTTGAATATCTCCTTTGGTAATCTTGTGGGCCTGAATGCTTAGCTGAGCCCAAGAAAACCCTCCATGGATATTGCAGAATATTTTAGCCTATTTTTTTGATGATTAATACATACGTTTGAAGGCTAAGAATATGATGACATTAGAATAATACAGGTTCTGGATCCCACTGTGAATAATTATGAAATGCTGGAATTCTCTAATGTCTATATATGTTTTCCTATTTCCCTGAGAGAGACACTTCTATTGACTATTCTTAGGAACTGGCGAGGCCATTTGTGAAGGCCAGTGAAGACTTCTTGAATAGCATCGATTCACAAATGCATTATTCATAATGTGCCACATGCAGGTGGCCACTCAGAACTAAATCATATCCCTGCAGGAGAGGAGTCTCCCTCTGGAGACACATGCCATGATGGTCTCAATGGCCGATGGCAGCCAGGGATGTCCCTCAATTTCTTTGGGAGCCTTTGTTTACCTGGCAGCAACTTTTCTCAACTGGGATTTCTGCAGAGAATGAAGCCCTAATGTCCTAAAGCGTCTGTATTAATTTCCCAATGTTACTGTAACAAATTAACACATAGTTAATGGCTGAAAATAACACAGATCTATTTTCTTAAGTTCTGAATTCAGAAATCTAAAAAAGTCAGACTTTTAGGCCAGAAGCATCACTGGGCTAAACTCAAGATGTCCAGAGGGCTGTGTTCCTTTTGGAGGGTCTGAGGGGTCCATTTCCTAGAGGCTGCCTCATTCCCTGACTCCTGGTCATGTTCCACCTTCCTCCATCCTCAAAGCCAGCAGCATAGCATATTCACATCTAGCCCTGACTCTGACCCTCCTGACTCCTTCTTTGACTTACAGGGACTTTTGTGATTAGATTGAGCCCACCAGGTAATCCAGGATCATCTCCCCATCTCGAGACCCTTAACTTAATCACATCTGCAAAACCCTTTTTGCCATATGCAGTCACAGACTCCCAGTTCCAGAGATAAGGAAGTGAACATCTTTGGGTGGGGGCCATTACTCCAACATCCTTCGTTTGTAATAAATTAACTTCTCTCTTGTGAGACTAGAATGGTACTAATTATGCACGTTCCTCAGAAGAATTGCGAAAACTGCCATTCAGATCATTTTCTGTGCCTTGTGATTCAGCTGAGAAACTTCAGTTGTGAAAGGGAGCTTGGTGGATATGGTGAGGACAAAACCTTAAATAAACAGGCAATGAGACGATAGTTTTATAATTTAAAAAAAATTGAATAGAGAAGCAGGCAAAGGAGGTGAGTATTGAGAATTAAGTGTGATCCCAGGGAAGCATACGGTGGTGATTTTAAGATGCATTGGCAGGGGATGGGGGAGCATGAAGAGAGGGATATTGAGGGAACAGTGGTGGGGGAAGTGTGAGTATGAATAGTTGGTGCCCCCAAATTCCATTTTTTTCTAAAAATGTACCAACTCTCAAAGTTGCCTTTCTTTTTAAAAAATCTAGCCTTTATTCTAATGACCCTCGCATACTTCAGTGGATACTCCCACAAGAAACATTCAGCAAAAATGCATTTGTGTAGAAACCATACAATAGCTAGTTTCACTCCTCTTACCGAAAAAAAAAAAAAAAAAAAAATCAATAGTTGTTTCTGTCCCCAAATTTCATCTTGGGCCTCTTTGTGAAATGTGCAGTTCAATTTAGTGTTGATAGGTCATTCCAGTCAGCGTGAGTTTATCGCAATTCAGTATTAATTTCCAGCCAACTGGAAACCAAAATACTCCAGTTAGACAGAGTCACCTCTCCACAGTCCACTTGACATTGTCTTTAACCAGTAATAGGAGCCATTGTCTGACGGATTGATCCTTAGGCCCATCACACAATGTCCAGCAGGAAGGCTGGAAGACTCATTACTGTCAGTACTTATTTAGAGCTGAGTGAAGCCTTTGGTGTAAACTTCAGGGTACCTGATCTAGCATCGAGAATGTTTTCCATCACAAGAAAGAGTCCTGTCGCGGTAGACAGGAGGCCTGGCTTTGGTCACGGCTCTGCCAGTGCACAGTATATATGTCTGCAAGAGTAGTTCAGAGAGCAGAAGAAATCAGGCTGGCTGAGGTTATTGATGGCTTATTTGGGGGAAGCTTTTACAAGCTCTGTCCGTTAGAGGACTTGGAATATCTCACAGCTCAAGAGGAAATACCCTCGAAAGAGAAAGCAGAGCAAAAGGGGTCAACTTGTCAGACTGTGAGAAACCGAGGGCCAAATTCAGGAAGGAAAGGTTATGCCAGAGTCAGGGAGACAGATTCCAAGGCTAATAAAAAGAAAACAAAGATAATAAATTCATATAAATGCTATGAAGGAAGCAGGATACTGAGAGAATCACAGGAGGTTACCTCCTACTAATGTCTTCAGGAATGACCTTTTTGAGGAATTGATATTTAAACTAAAATTAGGAAGAACATCGCTGCAAAGACTTACAGTTTGATGGAATTACATTTGCAAATGTCTTGAGGCAGGAAAGAGCTTGTCCTGTTTAAAGAACTGAAGAAAACCCGATGAGGCTGGTTCAAGGAGAGCGGTGGAGATTAGAACAGAAAGGCATGTGTGGTGGATCCTTTCCTCCCTCCCCCACCCCACGGAATGAATACACCTGCCCACGTAACTTGCTTTGGTTTTAGTGAACTTTGCTAATCCTTAACTTTAGGCTCAGCTGTATCTTTAGTCAAGGGGACGTGAGCAGATATGATGTAAGAAGAGGTTTAAAATGTGCTTTCACAGTTAAGTTAACTCTACTGTCCTTCTTGTCACTGTGGTAGAACATGGTCATAGAAGGATGAGAGACATCTAGCAGACATGGATCAACATGCGGGGTGGAGTCAAGTCCAGCTAAGCCCCACCAAGGTCAACCCACCTCCAGCTGATCGCCAGATGCTTGAGTAAGATTAAATATTAATTATTATTTTAAGTCACTGAGTTTTTGATAATTTGTTACTCAGCATTATTATGGGAACAGCCAGCAGATAGAATATACAAAGATCATCTAACAGAGCATGTGGAAAAATAATTGAAGTGTTTTAAGTAGAGAGTGACAGAATATGAATTATGTTTATTGAAGCTCACTTCGGCTGCTGTGAGAAGCCAGCAGGTGGAAGCAGTTGGAACAGTCCATTTGGAGAGAAAGGTAGCATGGAGTGAAAGGGAAGTGAATATATTTGAAATAATTCTTGGAGGCAGGACCAATAATACCCACTAATGAGTTATATACAGAAAGAGAGAGGAAAGTGAAGAACTTAAAGCTTCTGACTCCCAGGTTTCCAGCCTAAACAACTGGGTGGAGAGTAAAACATTTTTGGTTTTCCATGTTACTATTTTTTCCCCACAATAATAATTTAAATGGCTACACAGTCAGTTGGCATAGAGTCATCATTATTTTATATTGAAAGTTGGTTTGTATTCAGCTTTATTCTTTCAGCAAACACTCAACAGTTAACCTCTCAGTACATTTGATTTTTGTGGATCTTAGATTTTTTTTGTGGGGGAGGAGTGGATTCCTAGAAATGGGATAACCGAATCAAAGGAATTCAGTGATGTCTTTTTCTTTTTTTCTCCAGAGGCCATTCCTTCTATAGGCAGGAAGTGGAATGTGGAATGTGGGAGAAGCACCCTCACAAAGAACAATGCATTTTGCTTTGGTGAAATGGCGCAGCCTTTTTAAGGCTCCTGATAATAGCAATAGTAAATGTGTATACGATGTTTGGTATGTGTCAGCCACCGTTCTAGGCACTTCATATATGAGTTAATTAATCCTCACAATAATTCTATAAAGTAGGTACTAATATTTTTCTCATTTTACAGATGAGGAATCTGATGGAGAGATGCTAACTAATTTGCCACTAAGAACATAAACGGTTGCATAGAATTCACTGTCCGTGGTAAGGGTGATGCTGAAACATTTGCTAGTTCACCATAGGTACCTTATTTGGGTCTGTAGGAGAAATCATTTCTTACTTTTGTACCAAATAATCCTTGTGCTTACTCTAAGGAAATGGTAGATTTTTATCTGAGGAGTTTTGCACCAAATAATTATTGTGTTTCTCCTAAGCAAATGGCAGATTTTTACTGGTCAGACTTCATAACTGATTAAGTTCTACCCACTAAAAACTTTGGAGTCCAATATCCAGCCCACTTGTGGCAAGTGTCTAAATCTCTACACTATCCATGTTTATTCTCATTCCTGGATCCTTGCTATGCCTCCACCCCATCTTCTTTTCTCTTTTACATTTAATTTTAATGTGTACAGTGGGAGATTTTATATATCCTTGAAAGCTTCCTTAAAGTCATTCTGAAAGAAAGATATAAATAAGTACAGAAGCTCCTACACCACCCCTTATTCACAGGGGATATGTTCTGAGACCCCCAGGGGATGCCTGAAACCGGGATAGTACCAAACCCTATATAAACTACCTTTTTCTGATCTGATAACCATACAGCCACTAAGTGACTAACAGGCAGGTAGTGTCTACAGCATGAATATGCTGAACAAAGAGAAGATTCCTGCCCTGGGCGGGATGGAGCTGGACAGTGAGAGATTTCATCATAATACTCAGAATGGCAAGCAATGTAAAACTTATGAATTTATTTCTGAAATTTTCCATTTAATGTTTTTGAACTGTGATTGACCACAGGTAACTGAAACTGTGGAAAGTGAAACCATGGGGGTGTGTGGGGGAGCTCTGCAAACAGACTCAGGCAAGCCTTAAAAAAAAAGAATATCAATATAAAAACAACTCAAAGTATGTGTATAACTTCCACTGAATGAATTTTATTGATACATATTTATTGTTTGTTTGCTATTAATGACATTCTCTACCACTTTCAATTTTTGTAAGTGGTGTATATTCTATAGATTTGATCAGAAAATGGTTCCCCCTTCCTCAACCCTTTCCTACTTTGTTCCCAGGGTGCCTGAGAACAACAACCAAATAATGATAATAATAATCATCCTTAAAATAGTAATGTAAGTTTTAAAATAATAATGACACTTATTGAGTGCTAACCACTCTTCTAAGTAGTAGAACTTAGGCAGGCACTATTCTAAGCCCTTATAACAAATTATTTAATTTTTACAAAACGACCTTATGAGAGTGTTACTATCATTCTGCACATGTCACAGAGGAGAAAATGGGTTTCCGGAGGGTAAGTAACTTGTCCCATGCTGCAGAGCTAGTAAATGGCAGATCTGGATTTGGAACTAATGTTTGTTTAGGAACCAAACCTGTGTTATTAACCACACAATATTTGTTTATATTTCTGAAATAATGAGCTCTCAACTTTCTCTAAAACTATTTGCGATTTTTCCTTTTAACATTGGTGTATTAGCAACAATTACCTGAACCAGTCAGTCACTAAGTCAGAGGAAAGAAATTGTGGGACTAGGCACTTTATATATTACTCATTTAATCCACACGACAATTTCATAAAGTCGATACTATTGTTCATGTTTTAAACTTGAACCTATTGGGACTCAAAAGGTTTACGTTAACTAATCCAAGGTCACAAAACTAGTAAGGGGCAAATCTAGGGTTGAATCTGAGTTCCTCCAAATCGATGTTTGTTTGATTTTTTCCACTAGCAGAGCATAAATATGACCTTGGAAAAATTCCAACTTTAACATTAGTCAAATGGAATAACAAGACTTGCCTTAAAGTTCCTTTGTTGAGTGCTATAGATGAGCACATGTAACTTTCAGATGAGGGAATGCTTTGAAAACTATTTCCTGCTGCGCTTTCTGGGTTACTACCAACTAAGGATTTTTGGTGTCCTAGAAGATGATTTACCTCTGTGGATGTGGTCACATCAATAAGCTGCCTCTGAATTATTTTGTTGAAGGGAGCAACCAGGAACATGATGGAACCACACAGGCAGGAGGGCCTGTGGGGGAGCATGGAGATGGACTGCCCCAAAGTGGGAAAACACGCCTAATGACAGTGTTTGCAGGGCAGCGTCCTTGCCACTACTTCCTTAATTGCCATATGCCACTTCTACTGTATTTGTAAATAAACAAAACCACAGATCAATGTTCCTGCCTCTGTGCCCAAGCCCAACTAACCTGCAGAATATTTCATTCTGGCTAAAGCAGCCCATGATTTCTAGTGTCTGTGCAGCGGCTTACGAGATGGCCATAAGAACATGCCTGGCAGACCTCCAGCTAGTGGGAGGGGAACTGACCAAGGCCCCCAGCAGCTGCCCTCTCAAACCCAGCCCCAGGGCTGCCCAGAAGTCATGCTTCCCACAGGCAACTGCCAGCCAATGCCTGAGCAGGCGGGGATACTGAGCCACGTCCATGTCCAGGAGACACGGACTCCAGCAATAGCCAACTTTGGCTCCGGGACTCCCTGAGTGCCTTGCCAAACCTTCACTGGATGGCATGGCCTTCTAGAACCGTTTCTCCTCCCCTTCCTGGAGGCCAGTCTTGGATCCAGGTCTGACATTTCTCCCAGCCTCCCTCTCTATCTCCACATTTTCACTCACAGGCGTTCCCCTTATAAAAGTGCTCATATGTTTAATCCCACATTGGTGTCTGCATCTCAAAGACCCTGGTTAACACAGTTTATGATGTTTCCTTCTGCTTAGCTTTCTTTTAATTCTACCCTTCAGACCTTCCCCATGGATAAAAAATCGATTCCCCCAAGCCCATATCCCCAGTTGGAAGCTTTTCCTGTTCCCTGTTGTCTTCACCTTTTTCAGGATACTTAAGTTATTTTACCTTAAATTATGGTTATCTGTGCAAATGTGTTATCTCCTCTACCAGACGTTGAGTCCCTTGAACCTAATGGTGTCAAAACCTATTGACACATTATATCACTCTATGCCAGGCATTGTACTATGGGCTTTACATATGTTGCACATCTGTTTAATCCTCATAAACACTCTGTGAGGTACACATTATCAAATCTATTTTACAGAGAACAAAATTGAAGCCCAGAGAAATTAAATGCCTTGTCCAATGCTGCACAATTAGTTCGTGGTAGACCTTATTTTGAATTTAGGCTTTTAGACTAAATCCTGTGCTCAAATTACTATTTAATCCCTGTCAAAAGCCCTCACTGATAAAATAAGTGCTAGATAGCTCATGCTATTTCTTATCTTAACTCCTAGGAAACAGGCTAAATTTTATACCATGTTGGAGCAGATGCCCTTTACTTGGGGTTCAGTTACAGTTGTCATTCCCCAATCCAAACTTCATTGTTACAGTTCTTTTTAAAAGAATCTTTATGGCTGTCGTTCTAATGTACGTGAGTCTTTTCCTTTGGGAGAGTAAGCAGGTATAAAAAGCAAGCAAGAACCCCTGGATCTGTATGCTTTGAGTTCAGATGCACATGAACATAGAGATACATTTCTCTGTGAAAGCCAAAACAGGCTATAAAAATAATCTCAGGGAAAGCAGAGGCCAGGTGGTGCTTTTCTCTATTAAAACAAAAACAAATGAATTTTTACAAATCCACGCAGCAATTTGGTTATGGAAATTGAAATGGAATTCGGTACTCCCAGTTCCCAGAGCGAAGACCATGGTGTCTTCATAGCAGAAAGGAACAGCATATTGTCTACTACGACTCTGCCAAAATGTATATTCATGTGTCTTGAGACAAGGTATTATAAATGGAACCAGGTCTATGAAGCCCCTTACTCGACTTAATGGCGCTTATTTGCTCTTGAATTCTTTATTGCAATGTTCTGTTTGTAGTGTAAATTGCATTATTAAGTATTGATGAAAATTCCTAAAAATACCCCTCCATCTATCCAAAAGTTGGATGCAATATTTGCATGAGTTATGAAAACTGTTGTATATGAGTCAGAACACTGCCTTGCGCGTTCTGTGGTAAAAAATTACAGTCCAGCTCCACGAATGTAATTATTCAGGCACCCAGGCTGATTTATCATCTTGATGAGAAACTAAGCCATGAAATATCCTCTGCTAGAAATCAGCCTTCGCTCATTTTGCAAATACACTTGAGAGAAGCAGGAGGGGTGAGAAAACACAACAAATGATCTGCCAGGACTAGAGGAAACATATTTCTTTTTCTTTAAAAAAAGAGAAAAACTTAGTAATCAAATGTTAATTTTGAAACAGATAAATGGGAAAATAACTACATACTCCTCTATATGGTTTTGGCAGTGTGAGCCTGACTCGGGGCTAGAGATGTTTGCTGTCACATCACTTATTCAAGAGCAAAACCTAGGGGTGGGAGACGCAGAGGGAGGAGCTTCTGGGCAGGCGTTTGGAGCTCTCCACTCAGACAAGCTCATATGCCACAGCTGGTAGCTGATTAGTCCTTTGCAGGCTGCAGGGCCTCTGCTGGCCCCTGCTCATTGCTCATTGCACAAATTAGTGAAAATGAGTCACAGCATGTGCACGCAAGTGGCGCTGATGAAATCCACAGAGGTCAGCTTGCTGAGAAATCTTTTCAAAGGAAAACAGGAACTTCTGACAGATGGAAGAGTGGGAAGCTGATAAGATGTTTCAGGGGAGAGGGTAAGGTGAAGTGGGAAAAAAAATCCAAGCTTCTGAGCTCAAAACAAGAGACTACTTAGTGAATACGCACTAGAAAGGCAGCAAATATTTTGAATTTGCCCTTTTTTTTCAAATCTGTTTTAAAGCACCTCTTATGCATTGCTAAGCATGCATACAATGTTTGGGCTTTTCTATTCCTTTAATACAACTGCTGTCACTGGGAAGGGGACCCCACGTGAAAGCTGGCAGTTGCTTATTCTGATTTGTGGGAAAACTTAAACCCTGCTTTGGTCTTTGTGAAGGTCCCTGGAATTCTTAACATTTAAAAAGCACTTAAAGGCCTAGCCAGAAATGAAACTGGCTATGAGCAATAACTGAGTCTATTGTAAACGAAGCAGTAGAAATGTGCTTTATGTGTGAGAGTTTGTATATATGTGAGTGTGCAAGCGCTTTGTGGCAGCAGGAGCTTGAATTTGGGTCATGAGATACACAGAGATGCATCTGAGAAGCAAGGAAAAATGAGAAATTGAATGTGTACCAAGATTTCTTAGCATGCTAGAGATCACTCAGGATAGCTCGGTGGTTAAGAGTTCTGCCTCTGGAACCAGACAGAATAGAGTTTGAGTATCAGGCTTATCCCTTGATATGTCAATTTTGGCTATTAGTTAACTTCCCTAAGTTTCCATTTTCATCATCTTATAAGATGGAGATGATCGTAATATTTAACCCAGATAAAGCTGATAAAGCATGTGGCTTATTATTTGTTTCATAGAAAGCACTCAATATATTATTATTATTATTGTACTGAGTGCCACACCTCTGCCAGTGCCACATGTGAACATACTGGAAGCCTGACCTCAAGGAGGAAGAGCATGGCCCGTCTGAGGAAGGCCAGGGTTGGCGGCTTTAAAAGTCAATAGAGTAGCCAGAGGATGGGAGGAGTCAGAGACCGATTACCCCATTTCCCTCTGCATGGGAGGCACTGTTCTCTCGCATCCTCCCGTATTATCCATATGTGCCATCTGAGCTAATGAATCACCACAATGAATCAGAAACTCTTCTAGATGCCTTTGCCCGGAGCTCCTCCCAGATGGGCTGAAGCATCAATGAAAAGACAAGGATCTTGCCTCTTTGACCCTAGGAATCATGATCCTCCTTGTCCCCAGAAACAGGGCAACAGCTTAGAACCACACACTTGCATCAGGTCTGTAAATGTCAGGGGGCTGAGAATATTCTCTGTCCTCTTCAGGACAAGCACAGAGGGAAGCCCCCTGGATTATTCTGAGAGACAAAAATTAGGATCATCAAAAGCCACTTGTCTTCACCAAATAGCACTACAAGATTAACCAGCAAGAGTTAAGTACAGAGGGCTGTCCCTCGGATCCCACGCTTTTCTCTGTTTCACCTGGTAGACTTCCCACTCTGTGAGGTCAGACACCATGCCCTAGCGATGTCTATATTCTACCTGGGCACTTGAGCAGCACTGTCTCCAACAGCTCCATACATGTTTGTAAACTTAGTTTGTACTTTTAAAGACATCTTCTTTAGCATAAAAATGCCTCTGGGATCCCTGTCTTAAAAGACCTGATTCACCATACAATTGTTTATTTGCAAGATAGTTTATACAATAATATAATACTATTTCCATGTTTCCTTTGCTATGTTAATTTAGCAATGTTCTACTAAAAGCAAGCAACAGAGATTCCTCAACTTAATTTCATCAAATATTTCTCTGCCAAGGAGAAAAGCAATGCAAAATGTCCTCAGAGCACCTGTGTTCCCCTCGACACCCAGCACAGACTCTGGCCCACAGTAAACATTCAACATATCCTCACTGAGCGAATGAAGAGAGAAGGCCAGGTAGGACAAACATCATTTATAACCATGCACAAGGGGCAGTAGTGCATATGTTCCCAAAGTCTCATTATTCACTCCTCAGAAGGTTTGTTAATGGTGGCTGCAAAGTCACTGTAAAATGCTGAAGTTTACAACACATTTTTCCTATAATTTTATATTAATATCATCACATTACCTTGCATTTGCATACAACTGCATGCTTTTCCTTTTTAAGTGTGGTCAAACTGTTATTTTACTTGTCTTCCCTCTGCTAAAAAACTTTGTCATTTACAATAAACTCCAGAATGCCCCCTTTGATAGATTGTCTTGAAATCTTTTAAGAATGCCCACCAAGACGCTCCTATTACAGGACCATCTTCCCAATGACCTTTATTGGAGCATTCCCAGAACCACAGGTATGACTTGTTAGCCCCTGAGTCTGGGGCATAAATTAGATCAGTTTCGGGAAATATCCTACAGGTGTCACTCCAGAGACTGATTTGGGTAAGAAAGACCCCTTAGAATGAGGGCTTTTGGTCAGTCTGCAAAGGTTATCTGTGGATGTGCTCTTGCCCAAAAATAGAAATAGCACCTATGGGATATTTCTAGCTTAGTAATAAGCTAAAGCCACAAATGTGATGCCACTAATTGGATTGCCCAAGTTTCTGGTGGAACCTGTTTTGAAATGGTTTATTTTGGAGATTGTAAATCTACCATAATCCATTGTAATTTTCACCATGTAGATATAGCTGAAGTTCTCTGCTGCAGTTATGTTGAACCAGATGTTCCAAGTGTGAAATCTACTAAAAGAACGTTTGGCTCTGAGCCCAGCAGGCGGGTAGCTTCAGCCTGGCTTAATTCACAATTTTGCACTTCTGTTATGTTTCTGGGCTACAGAGATGTTTTTCTTGTTTTTTGATTGCAGCTGTTTTAATTTTCTCTTTTTAGTATTTTATTTGTCATCACTAGGGATTGGCATCATGGGTGATGGATGAATACCTCCAGCTATTTTGACTGGAAGTTCCGGAGTCACTTTCAATTAACTCCTAAGTCTAGGCTCATCTTTGAGCTTGTCTTCATAAGTTTATTGTAACAGCTATTTCAATGGATATTCTATAGAATATCTCTCTATTGACTGATCATAATTGACTTAACACATCATTCATTTCTAAAATATTTGTAAGGAGACCCTCTACATGCTGAATTCTCTCCTTTGGCATGTTCTCATTAGTAAGCCCATACACTTCCACACACATAATATGAGTTGTCAGCATTCTAATAGTCACTTGTATATGTTCTGAATCCCTGCATGTCATTATTATTGCACTTATATAATTGAATTAAAATAAAAATATGAATATGAAAATAAAGACTTGTTGTTACTAGGGAAATTTGTTATGGAAAGATTCTTCTGAAGGCATGTCCCTAAAGAATCTGTTGACAAATTTTGTATAGGTAACATAACTCTATTTTAGGGGGGGGGCAGGAAACTGAGAGCCAGAGTAGAAGGAGACCGTCCAGATTGCTTAGCAAGTGTCTCAGAGTTCTGATCTTGCTTCCAAGGAACTAACCCAGGAAGCTGAGGATAGATAATATATGCGAGTGTGGTTAATGCAAAGAGAGTCAAGAAAGAAGAGAGAATCCAATTCAAAGAAAAGGCCCTGGCATTATGTTGAAAATTTGTGATTGAGTGTACAATTCTAGGTTTAAAGTTAAAATGCTTAAGGAATGTGTGCTTCATATTTCATAATTCCCCTTTTTAGTGCTATTTCTGATTGACCAATCAACATATGGCAGATGAAAGGGCTCGTTCCATATTTCTATATGTGATATTTTCCCAGACTAAAAAAGTCTTATTCTCTGCTCAGAACTTTCCACTTCATGTCTTTAGCTGTGAAGGCCAGTCATCTCATTAAAAATTTTTCTCCACTAATCTTTGTTTCAGAATACTATTCAAAGTTCACCTCTTCCAGGAAGGCATCTCAATTGACTTCACCTGTGATTTTATTGCCTCTCCCTTAGGTCCCGCTAACACATATGGGCTCAATTTACCCCATCTCAATGGCGTATTCTTTTTATGTGCTTCCAAGCAGTATATGCTTTTCTTATTGGTGAGTCTGGTCTCCCTAAATAGATTATGAATTTTTCCAAGGCAAATATTGCTTCTTCTCTGTTTTGAAATTTCTTTCAATGTCTATGATAGTATTCTTTATAAAGTAAGGTTACTAAATGTAGCTCTCATTTTAGAGATTTAATTGAATGGATTAAATTAATGATTTTGTATACACAAATATCTTCCTCCCTTGCTAATCCCACTTTTGAGAAAGGCATAAGCAGTTTCCTCAAGCACATTATTTCTACCCTAAAAGCTAAAAAAAGTGGTCAGGGAAATGTAAAAGATTTGGATTAATTTATTAGTGAGATAATATAAAAGAGGTCTTAATTGGTTAACTGTGTCAATGAAGGCTTTGTAAGTTCAAAAGTTCATAGCTGGGTTGGAAATTATATTCCAGGCTACAGCAGTTATACAGGCAGAAAAAAATTCCCAACATAATTCCACCCTTTCACTGATTTTCTCTGTTTTAAAACAAAATCTCCGGTTGGAGGGGAAGGGAAAGAATTACCTGAGAAAATGAAGTGTATGTCTTCTGAGATCTCCTGCCAACTGACTACAGACTGCTTACCTTGACTGTCAGAGTTAATGTGGCTTCCATATGTCCAGCTTACATATGGAAGTAAGATATACACTCAGGAACAGGCCCAGGGAGTAGCTCATTAAATTTTGCCATGTCAGAAGAAAGTTTAATACTAATAGAGCTCTCTGCCATTTCAAGTAATCCCCTTTTGCAGATTATCGAATTGATTAAGTCAAGTCTGGATTCATTTAGCAGAATCTTATCTTTTCAAGCCACAGCACATTAGGATATGGATGGCAGAACCTGGTGGAAAATAATGTATTTAGTCCAGCTTTTCGCAATACATTTTCCTAACTGAAATAAGCAAGACAGTAAGAAGTCTGTCTTAGAAGCAGGCACCAAGTTGAGGCACAGAGACTATGCAGGGGATTTTTATATGATCATGAAAATTCTCAGATTGAGAGGAAGGATTGAATTCATCTTAGTTTTAAAAGATGATAATACACCGAGCAACCAGTGAAACATTGGCTCAGGAAGATCCTCGTTTGATATTTAACACTGAGAACCTAGGTCTAATTTTTAAATACAGGCAGAGGGAAACAGCATTTACTTTAAACAACGTTCTTTTGGCAGCTACCCTTGCTGGGGACATTCTGCTTCTATAGAGGAAAGAATAATCATCTTTCTGTTATCACTCAAACAAGATGCTTTAAAACTGTTTTGAAGGCCCAAGTATGTACTTTTAAGTTTCTTTCCCATGAAGGACATTTCCAGTTAATATATTCAATCGAAAGTGACCAGGTATATATACTTTCATCTAAACACTTTATTATAAACATGCAGGAATCTCAGAAAACAGGTAGGTATCCCAAACATCAGTCTGTAAGGACAACACTCTCCCACCAAAAGGAACTTCAGAAGTAGTTTTGTGACTTGCCTGTACTCTTCTCACCAGCCATACAAACCTTAATACTTCCCTTAGACTCTTAAGGAAGCGGGTGGAGGCCACCTACAAGACTGCATTTACTTCCTAGACTCCAGACAACTTTTCCATTTCTGTTCCCAGGCACTTTCCCACTCTTCCAACTCAGCCACTCCTTCCCTGCCTTACTTTGGGATTGACTCCATATTAGTTAGGATGGCAGAACATTACTGACAACTTCTGATCCTTCTACCAATTAAGTAATGCTTGTTCATTTTATGAGTCTTTATTTCCCACATGCCCTTCACTACTTCCCTGAGAGGACTCATGCACTCTGATCCTCATGCCTCCACAAAACAGCTTTTTTCCCTCCTAAGCACTGTCTTCTGTTTCTCATCCCTGTAGCCCAGGAGGCACTCAGCAGAAGCTACAGACAGTTACTACATCCATCTCATTGCATTGCTAGGAATTACTGAATATCCCCACAAGGCCACTTGTACCTATTTTCTGATGTTTCCAAAGATGGCAACCAATCCCTGCAATCATTTCATGTTATTAAGACACAAATTTATTATCACCGAATAAATTATATATTTGATTCAAAATTCAGCTGAAATGAAAAAATTAGATTATTACCATCATCTTGCACAGATTTTATTATTAATTTGTTCATTTGAAATTTAATAATTCTAGGCAGGTCAAATAAATTATTTACAATTGTATTCTGCCCCGAGACACAAATCTAACATATCTCCAGGTGTTCAATTACTCATCATATACAGCTTCTTTCGAAGTCAAGATGCTGTCCGGCAAGTAATTGTAGGCAAAAATAGGGTCACTGATCATTGGCTTCCAGACACCAATTTTTGATTATTTTAAATCAAATTGGTTGTTTAAACTATGGTTAAAATAGAAGAACAGTAGATGACTTTATATCCAAATTATGATTCTGATGTGACCATGGGAAAAATAAGGGGCTGATCAATTTCTCAGTAACAAATCCACAAAGGGTGAACTCAGGGATCTGTGGAGATTGCTGATATTTAACATATTTTACTCCACAAGAAGGCAACCGCCTTTTAAGCACACATTTCTGCCCATCCCCATAGTAATATGTAACCTAATAGAGAGTCACTGCTCCCAGCTTCCCATTGTCTGGGTAGAGTTGTTTACCTTTCTTTAGCAAGCTCTGCAGAAAGAAGAGCAGTTTTCCAAAACTTAGATGAACAGTTTGGGCTTACAAAATAGCATTTTGGTTTTCTCGCAGTAGCAATTTTAGGCGACACTAGTGCTTGGCGAGGAAGCCAACACAAGTTATAAACAAGCATTCACATAACCACCGGGTGGACATTGTGATGGAGCCAACTTTTATGTTCAACATCTCCATTGTGAAAGCAGTTTGGCATTTGGTTTTGTAAAAGTAGGAGGCAGTGTGTACAGGGGGTGCCCATGTGGATTTCTTGCTGTGCTCAGCATCAAGCAGCAGTCTGAATTAGTTATTTCCAAAGGCAGGTTGAGATGAAGAAAAGAAGGTAAAAGGTGTATCCTGAAAGACAGCTTTGTCAAAGGAAGGGCAGATGGAGATGTGAGAGAAAAGCCGAAAAAAGAGTGCATATCTGCCAGGGAAGGCCAGGGAAGCACGACTCAGTCCTCCAGTTGTCTACCAGAAAGTCTTGTCCCTGAAAATAGCTGGTGTTACAGAAATGTTTGCTTCTAAAAAGATTTACACAACTTTTAAGTTCATTTTAATGGTGTGTACTGTTTGAAGACACAGTGCTAACTCCATTTAAATAATTTGCTTTCTTTATGGGGGATATACTCTAAAGTTATTAATGTAAATAATGTACAACTGCAGGCTGGGAATAGGCAATATGAATAGATTCAAATTCATTCTAGGAATGCACTATTTTTTTCCATATATATATAGAACCAGCATTTACTCTTCAACTTTTTCCAATTAATACGATAGAATATAAATGTATATGTAATGTCTATTTTCCCTTAAATTCTTTTCAGTGCATTACAAATTCTAATCTATACAATTTATTAGTGGAATAAAATTATATTTGCTATGCACCCATGGTCACTTAATTTTTAACAGACTTCTGTAAGTAACTCCACATTCTTCTCTTTGTTATATAAGAATTAGAATTGTAACTGGGTCAACAGACAAATTCTTTGCTGAAATGTTGGAAAACTGAATTTGACTTTTTTTGTTTTCTTCAGCCTGGTAACAAAGTCATGCACTCTACTCACCAGCCAGTTAACATAACTGGTATTACTAAGGTACACACCAATATTGTAATTCAGCAGTCATGTTGAAGGAAAAAATTAAAAAGTAATTTTCTTTGAAGACTGGACAGGAAGAGATGGAGACTTTGAGAAGAAAACAGAAAGATGGAAGTGGAGAAGGGGAACAAGAGAAGAGGAACAGAGGGAGGGAAAAGAGAAAGTTAGCACGAGGCTCCATGGTTGACAAACAGGCAGCTGAAAAACTTTCCACCCAAGATTTCAGGGTTGTTCTACACCAACGCCATGCCCTAATTTCCTAGGCCCAATGATTCCCACTCATGCTGCTCCCAGCTTCCGCTGATCTCTTTGAGTCCAGGTAGTTTTAGCTTTCACAGCATCTGTACCGCCTGGAGACTTCTAGTCTCTGAATGTCAGACTCCTAGTACGGCTAGTCAGCTTTCTCAGACATCTCAGAAGGAGCAATGCAAACAAAATACAGTTAAGAAATAAGAAGAATGGCACAGACAGCAAGCAATATGTATGTTCTGAGGGGGAAGTGATGAAGTGCCCTGTGAGAAACAGGAAACAGTGGTGAGCAGCGGTGGCTAACTATCCCCGCATGCCTCTGCAACAGGTCTGCAACAGAGCTGGAGAAACAGCCTTTAATCTGATTGGGAGGAGGGACGACATTTCAGCAGTCGTTTTCTTACCTTTCCCATTCAGCTCCAGCTGCCCAGATCTGGTGAATGTTCCCCCACCTAGGGTCATGGAGAACATCAACAGCAGGATCAACAAGGCATCTAGCCCCAGAACAGAGCCATCTGTACTCCCGCCCTTGCTGCTCCTCCCCTCGTTTCTGCACACTAGCCCTGATCCTGAGCACAGCTGCTAAAGGGTCTCACTGATCACGTAGGAAACGCTTATATTTAATACAGTGTCAGTGTGCCTCATTCATACTGGAAGCGGCCAAATCAAACTTTAACATCTATTGACAATTGGCCTCTATAGGGGCCTCCTAGATAGAGAAGAAATAGAGAGCTCTGCCCCCAGGGAAGCCAAGGAGGGAGGAAGGGAGGGTAAATCCAATAGGATTAAGGAGGCCGCTAATCTCACCAGCCTATATTTGGCTTGCACATATCCATTGCCATTCTTGCTGACTAAAAGGCTCTTCCAAAAGAAGGGAGAAGATTCAGCCCTCACCCTGAGAATGAGCTCAGCCACAATTTTCTGCTTGGTTCTTTCAGCAACTGCAACGAAGGGTAACCAGAGACTCCAGGACTTCTCTTTACCACTACCCCTATTCTGAGGGAATTGCTTCCATGAGCCAATTTGCTGATTCTCATCCATGTTTCCCTTTCTAAATAAATGTCCCAGTTCCTTAGTTAATATTCTTCCTGCTACATCTCTAAATCTGTATGGATAATACAGAGTAGTTACATGTCCTTAATATTGACAGTGAGTAAGTTGGGAGCTACAATGAATGCTTTCCTTTTTATTTCCTATTATTCAGCATTCTTTGCCCTAGTACATGTTCAAAATAAGGTTAGTTCCTGCCAGCTAAGCTGGACAGCTTCTGTGGCTCAGGGTTTAGCCAGTACATGAACAAGTTATTTATTGCTGAATAGATTTTTGCCATGATCCCTGCTCATGGTTAAGCCTAAGAAGCCCAGTGAAATGGGAGAAACCAATTATTTGCCTTTAGCTAACTAAAACATTCATTCTTCCATTTAGACTGTTCAAAACCTGGGGAGACTTTTACAGTAAAAGTTTGGTAAAAATTAAAAAAAAAAAAATTCTGTATAAAACAGAGCCCAGAATTTATCAGGAAGCATCATGAAGAATAATAGTTCAATAACTATGTGATAAATTAAATAGTAATATTTAGTCAGGAGGATAAGAAATACTCAACTTATTCACTGCATATAGACACCTCATAATATGCTATTAAGGCAAATTCATTTTGCTTGTGGATGGGTTCGTTAGAGGAGTAAGGTAGGAGAACACTGCTTTTTCCCTTTCTCCTTTTCTCACCTCTGCAAGGGCCCTTTCTTCTCACTCTAGGTCTTTAGGCTCCAAGGCCATTGGGTTCTCTCTTTTCTCTTAAAAAAGAAACTGTCTCAAAAGATGCTGATCATAGCCATGCATGAGAGTTAATGTATGTCATTATGTATGTCAAATATGGGTATATTGCATTTTCAGTTATCTATAATGCCCATCCATGTTTCTTTTAAAAACACAAGCATTGCAGAGCAAGCAGGTAGAGGGAGGTGGGAGAGGAGCCTACCTGGCCTGCTATAAAACCCCACCATCCATGTGACAACTACCGTAAGCACAAGTGGGTGGCCATACCAAAGAGCACCTGAGATGGCATCTTAGGGCCACCTGGATCTGATGGGCACTGTGAAGTCACATACGGCTGGTTTATTCACCACCCCTTGATTCTTGTCATTGTCCTGGACAGTGCAGTGCACAAAGCAGGTGCTTAGCCATAAGGTTGGAGATGGCAATGAAGCCCTTTGAGGACTAGGCAGGGAAGTAAAAGCTGAGATAGATTTCATGCTTGTATGTTTTTGTTAGAATTACTGTTCCGTGATCTAAGTTTGGCATTTGGTGACCTTGTCATCAAAGAGCTGGAAGTTAGGAATTAAAGTTATGTTTCTTGTGACACACAATCTGGATTCTATTTCTTTCCTCAAGCCTGAAAATGACCCTGTCCAGTCCTGTGATTATCGACTAGAATTAGCAGTGGAGGATGTTCTAGTGAAAACATAGCTTGGGTGGCAGGAGGATAACATTTATAAGTATCCTGCAGGGAGTTTCTGGAGTTTTAGGGGCAAAGTTTAATGTGGCTGTTTCTTTCCCTTTTGGTACCTGAGGCCACAAAATAAACAATATTGTGGTTTTATTAAAACACTAAATACATGGTGATTTTCCACTGACATTTACCTAATCATGGGAAAGAGTGTACCAAAGGGGCTCAGAGGGCCCCTGCAGACTTGCGCTTTGTAAGCTGTAGCATCAGCAAACATTTGCGGCAGAAGCAAGGAGGTGAGCTAAATAGGGAGCTCTCGGGTTGTGTGTATTTTGAGGCTAACTAAATATGGACTCGGCATCTGCTTTGCTTCTATTTCATCAGGTCTAGCTCTACCTTTGCAAATAAAAAGAAAGAAGCTTCATTTCCATGTTTTATACCATCCATCGGTTCAAGCATGTGAGATTCAAGGATTTCCTGTTAGTGTCCCAGGCAGGTTATTTTATCACAGTGCCTGATCTCTTCCTTGACTGAGGACTAGGGAAGGCTCAGGAGTGGTACTAATCAAATGACCTAGAGTCCCAGGTCTGAGTTTCTCCAGCAGTATGGTTACTAGGAACAGCCATGAACAGATGGAGCCAGAGGCTGAGTGCCAACTGAGCAAGAGTTCTAAGGTTAAAACCACAAAAGCCAAAGCTTTTACCAGGTCCAAGCAATGGGTGAAGGGCTGAGGACTGAGGATGAAACTGAAAAAGGCAACATTGCTACAGGCAGATACACTGCATTCTAGCGGTTGGCGGTGCTGGCATGGGGATCGGAACAACGTGGGCCTGAACACTGACTTCAGCATGCACCAAGTAGTGTCGTCTCGAACGCATTACCAGACCTTGCTACGTTTCCATTTCCTCATCTGTGAGTGGGGGAAAGTATTACTGCTATTTCATAGCACTGTTGTCATCATTGAGAAAACATCAGCACAGTGCCTGGCAAGGAATTAAGTACTCCGTAAATATTATCTGTGATCATCGTCATCTCCAAGCACAAAATAAAGCAAGAAGCAGCAAAAGTACGCCGAAAGTGGGAGTGCCTAGAACTCTATCATCCAAATGCTTAGGATGTCTGAGTTTCTTTTTTTTTTTTAGTGGCTCACAAGTTATATGATGATACGTTTGTCCTGAAAACAAGGGCACACAGGAGTCAACAAGTTGCTCTGAACCACATGTAGAGGGAGACAAATGTTTCATCTGTGATAGCATCGAAGGGTACCTGAAGCTCTTATATGTAAACAGTGTCTTCCTACTACCCTTCCTGAAGTTTCTGGCATTTGCATCACTTTTAGAAGGGTTTTCTTAAGAAAGTGTATGATTTCATTGATTTGGGTTGGGATCCTAAGTGGGAGAAGACAGTGGTTAACACATGTAAAATTTCTTAAGCATGAGGTTAGCAGATACTGGCTTGATTCATTTGTTTGATTAATCTATCACATAATAGTTCATTTATTTTATTCAAGAAATGTTTCTATGTGCAATCTCCTATGGAGATAGGAGTTAAGTGTGTAACATCCCTATCTGGCAGAAAGCTAGACTTTGAGGGCATTTTTACAATGAATGAGCATTATAGTGGAAAGAAAAATGTTTCCAGAATGTCATCCTAGACTAAGAACTTGGTTTAATGAAACACTTGGATACTGGCTTTTTATGAACTGTAGCCCTAAAGGAAAAGTAAATGGGAGTCCATATTTACAGGGAAAAGTCTAAACCAGCTGTGATGTTTGGCCATATGTTGTTTCATTTGACACCGGACCCAGGAAACAAATCCTGCCATGTCTGGGCTCTGACTGGCAGCAAGCATATCAAAGTTTTACCTCCTGCATGAAAGTTTCTTGTAAAGCAACCCTAAGTTATATCACTTCCTTTGTTCCCTCCCACATTACCCCCCATTCTTTCCTCTCCATCAAATGAACACAATGCCTTCATTATATAATCATCACTACCCTTTCATTTATGAGATTTTCTTCCCATTTTTTTAATTTCAAACTTACCAAGCCCTCACCATTCTCCCATTTAAGTTATTCCTGAAATCCCAACAAGCTTTAAGTACTGAAGGTAAAGTGGAACTTGACAATGACCGGTTTGCCCTTTGCCAGAGGACAGAAGCCAAACTGATGTCTTAGTTGATGTCCTGGTTCTACCTCTTACTGGCTATATGATCTTAGGCCAGTTATATAACATCTGTGGGCCTTAGTTTTCTCATCTGCAAAATGAGGATAATAAGCTCTTTTTATTATAAGGACATTTGCCCATACTGTGTCATCTCTGTCATAAGGCTACATGAGTTAATCCAATGCAATATGCTTAGAACAACTTCTAGTATTCAAGCATTCGATTAATGAAGGCTATTTTCACACTTATTTTGCAGTAGGTGCCTCATGAAAAACTGTGAATGTTTACTGCACATTGTATGCAGATTATCTAGTCAGAATCATAGTGTGTCACAATTTGAAGATTTTCTCTATTGATAGGAACTTCCTTTATTCTTGTGGCAATAACATATACTTTAGCAGGGGCTGGTAATCCAACACAAACTAACCTTTGATGTATATGTTAAAATATATCCGTGATTATTATAGTGATCAGTAAGGTTCAAAAATGAAACGCATTTCATCATAATCAGTATCTTATAGTAAAAGAGAAAGGGAGAATTGTTACTTTCAAATTTCAGTGGGAGGATTTAAAACGCTGATAAGAGATTGGGATTCAAATTTTCACACTAAGCCAACATAGTAGATGAAACATCAGCAATAATGGAAAGATGTAGGAGGGCAATTTTCTAAGATTTTTTTTTTAATACAAACTATTGTCTTTTATCCCCTTGAAAATTTCAGTGCATTGTAAAGGTGTCAGACAATTCAAAGGTGCTTCAAAACCCTCCAAGCTCTAAGCCTGATGCAACTTTTAAAAATGTTTTTATTGAATTATAATACACATGCAGGAAAGTGCACAAATTACAGGTGTACCTTTTACTTAATTCTCACAAACAGAGCACTGCCATGTCATCAGTTCCAGATCATGACCAGCACCCCAGAAGCCCCTTAGACCCCCTTGCAACCACTGCCTTGATTTCTGACACCACCAATTGTTTTGTCTGTTTTTAACTTTTATGAAGGGAACCACAGGTAGTTATCTGGCTTCTTTTTGCTTCACATTGTTTTTGACATTTTCCTCTATTTTGTCACCTACAAGTTACTTACAGACCAAAGCAACAGTGTAGGTCTCCAGCCACGTACCCAAGATTATGTGGGATGTTCAGTGTGATCCCTGAGGCTAGAAAGGGACCAAGAAGCTTCTCTAAGGAAGACGGCGTCTCTCCCAGGGCCAATTTGAAGAAATGTTAAATGCTGAGATGTAGCAGAAAGTTAAACACCCTTGATCAGACGAATCTGATCTCCAGTTCTTGTTCTGTTACTCTGGTACACACTTTGAGCTTCCGGTTATGTATCTGTGGAAATGGAAGTG
Source organism: Indri indri (assembly GCA_004363605.1). Taxonomy (NCBI): domain Eukaryota; kingdom Metazoa; phylum Chordata; class Mammalia; order Primates; family Indriidae; genus Indri; species Indri indri. The sequence continues at coordinate 26,278 of RJWJ010001179.1, forward strand.
GAAAGGACTGGAAATTAATGCAGGGATTAGGACAGCATTTATTGAACCCCTAGTATGTGCCTGAAATGTAGTTCAATAAAGGCTGATTTTCCTGCCTCTGTTAAAAGGCAAAAGATAGCCAAAGGGTAGCCCAGGTGTGTGGAGTGGGTATGCGAGGGATGTGAATAAAGGAGCCAGGCAAACCTACTTCATTGCCTGGTGATGGTGTTGGAGAGTGAGATTTATGTAATGCTTTTATGGCTATGAGACTCAAGGCTTTCTGATCAGCAACTGATGAGCTGCCTGCATCTCCTCCCCCAGCTGCCTCCCTGAATCACTGCATGGTCAGCGGCTTGTAGCTTGCCAAAGCTGGGGAGCCTGACACAGAGCTGCTGGTGTGCCATGTCTTAGAGGTGACTCTTGCAATAGCTTTAGGGTTATGCACACTGGTATCTAAACAGGAAAAAGAAATGCTGCGTGCACCTTTGGAAAAAGATCAGAAAGGCTGGTAAAAGGCTTGTCCTTCCACTATTTTATGTTGGACCCAAATATTATGTTCAAGTTACACACCAAATGTTCTTATGAAAAGAAAAAGGAAGCGTTAAGCCACAGGGAGTCCTTGGTTTCTCAGAAGTGTCCTCATCTTGTCAAAGCTAAACTGGAACTTTTGACTATGAGCCAAGGCTCATCATCAGAAAGGAAAAAGATTTGCTCCAACATTACTTAATTAAAATGTTAAAGAGATGCCTATGTTGTCTTCTTAAATACAAGGATTGTAGTATTATAATGAAGAAGCCAGTTGCATTAATCTCTCTCTCTCTCTCTCTCTCTCTCTCTCTAGGGGGAAGGAGAAAGTAGTAATAATGGAAAAGTCACAGATTAACAGTTTTCTTTTCTAGCAATTCCTTTTCAAATAGCTTAAATTGAATTCTTGCTATACTTTAGGAAAAAAATTAATTATGATGAAGCAATGAACAGGAACCAGTTCATACGCCCCATATTCGCGTATACCAGAAGGCAGTAGAGCTTTTAAAAAAAGTGGCTATTTGGTGTGAGAAAGCAAACTACTTGGAACTCATCTGATCTTCCTCTGATTTCAGTGTTGCTAACACCAAGCTGATTTCCAGGTGACCTGAGGTTTGCTGTCCACCCAGAGTAGAACAGTTATGTATAATCTAGTTAGAGCGGCATTAAGGAGGAAATCTGGACACAGGCTCTGTGAAATTTGCAGTAATAACAGAAACTTGAAGAAGAGGGGAGAAAGAGGAGGGCAAGGCAGAAGAAAAGCAGCAGCAGAAGTGTAGGAAGATCCACCAGCAGTTACTGAGCAATTACTAAGCAGCAGACAGACACCCTGGCAAGTGAATTACAGCATAGATCATCTCATGTCAGACTCACCCCAACCCTCTGAGGCAGTATTATTATTAATCCTTTTAAAGAGCTGATGAAACTGAAGTGTACAGAGGTTAACTTTAAGAGATGACCCATGCAATTGCATTCTAAAGCATATGCTTTTAAACATTACTCTGATGGCTTTACAGGCATGACAGAACCTTATTGGCTATCATTTTTCTGACTGGAACTTACCTGGCTAAGCAGTCAGTATTGAATCCATTTCTTGACAAAATCTTTCTTAGCCCTCCAAGCTCTTTAGCGAGAGTCCTTTGTGATCTGGCCCCATCCTACCTTTTTAACTGTATCTTTCTTTACACCCGTTCTTGTCTGCCCCAACTATCCCCATTGCTACTAGCCCTCAGGAATCTCTTGCATCCACAAGCTGTGCTCTTTATTAACTTATGTCTTTTTCCACAAAGATTCCTCCTCCTGGAATTCTTTATTCACTCTATGTAATGTCAACACATCCCTCAAGACCAGGGTGTAATGTCATCTCCTCTGTGAAGTTGTCCTTCATTCCTTCAAACAGGGTTAATAATTCTCTTCTGTTTCCCAACTGCACTCTGTGCATAATTCATACATAGTCTAAGCGTGTACAGTGTGGTTTTCCTGTCTTCACTTATTTGCCTTTGTCATGGAGTATTTTTGATAGGCAGAGATTGTATCATCCTCTCAGAATTCTGACTATGTGTTATTGAACAGGTGACTGCTTTTGTCCCTGTAGGATGGACATACCCAGAGCTGTCACACATGACCACACAGGTTCATGCTGCACAACTCCAATTTTCATGGCGCCATCCATGAATACTACAATATGACGTCTGGCGTCTTGCTCTGCAATCACTGTACATCTGAACACGACAGCCTGATATCTACAGTATTTAAAAATATGGATGCATATGGTACGAATGGACTAAGAAACTGTCACATGGCATGAATTGCATATAAATGACACACCAGAGTGACACGATTTTGACCTGCAGTCCAAACCATCTTTATCATTTGTGATCAGTTATATCCAAGTTTAAATAAACATTAATACTGTAAAAAGAGGGAGGTCAGCTCATAACTGACCCAGGTCATAATTTAACATCTCCTAAATGAAAATACACTCAAAAAAGAAAAACTTGGTAGATTCTGTTTGTAATACTGTGTCTAACATTGTTCGGGCGTTGGTAGACTAGTTTCATTATAAATATATGGAAACTTGACCCAGTCAAGAGATAGGATGCTGATTTCGAAACAAATTGCCATTGGGGAAAGAGATATTCACAGCCCTTATATCATCATGAAGGAGTTCTCTGGGTTTCGGTGGGGTGATCCACCTGGGGGAGGCCCTGGGCACAGCTGTAGGGTGGGGGCATGAAAATTATTCACACTTCACCAAACAAAACTTCAAACCCCAGGAAGCAGCAAAACTGCATATGCTAAGCAAGGGAGAGAACAATCTAAACTGTGTGCAAAGCATAAATAAAACTGGCTTTCAGGTTTTCACCTTGCCTAGCCAGGCTGTCATCTTAAGGCCTGATGATCAGCATGCAGTCTATTTTGCTCAGGTCCATTCCTAATGAAGGTTCTGTCTGTGGGATGCCCTCCCAGAGCCTTTTAGGCCCTACCAGGCCAGCTGAAGGGCTAATGATTGGAGGCTGCTTTTAATTTCCTCCAGCTTCCCTTTTGTTATCTTGCTGCCTGCCATCTCTCAGATGCTTGTACTTGATGGATTCTGTGGAGATAAAGATAAGGGTAATTTCTTGCCTACCATGCTTTTCTTTTGATCTTTTGTGGTTTTATTTTTGCACTTTGGAGTGTGGTACTCCTACTGTGCAGCCAGATGTGCCCGGATCCTACTGAGATACAGCCCAAAGCACGCCAGAATCATTTATGTCCTGGATCCAGGAAAAAGGGACAGTGAGGGGAGGGAGGGAAGAATGAGGGAGGGGGACAGGAAGTGGGCGGTGAGGCTTAAGGCAGAGAAGGCACTGGGGGAGGGGCAGAGGGAAGAGGCCCTGGAGAGAAGAGATGGCTGCCTGCTCTCCCCACGGTGTTAAGCAGCGCATTTCAGGAAACCATTCTATGTTGGTTACATAGAAAACAAATTACAGCCACTGTATAAAATTCTACATTTGCAGTGCACAGTTATAAATAATGAGAATTACGCTGCTCCCTCCCCAGCATCTTGTGTGTTGACCTCCAGCAGGCCCCTGGAGCTAGCCTGTTTGAACTAAAAATCCCCTTTAGACCTTTTCTTCTCTAGTCTCTGGCATCTTTCGAGTGACTGATTATGAGACAAACAGTCCCGTACGACTTGGTCATTTTGAAGCTGCGATAATATGATACAGCTGGGCCCCTCCTGCTCACGGATTCAGTCACAGCTGGTTTTGACCTGCAGCTTCAAAGGCATGAGAATAGTCCCACACTCTCCCACCAGGACTTCTTTAAAAAGTTTTGTTTCAGAACAAGTGGAACTGCGCGAAACTCTGATCAACATGATGGATGTGTACTCTCTTGACTCCGCCCAACCTGGCTTCTAACCCGGAAGTAAATGTCTTAATTTTTTCCACTTCCTGCCCACTGCGGACATGGCTTTTACCGTTTAAGCTGCAGGCTCTTTCTCACCGATTTCATCTTGCGTCGTCACCTGCATAGTGACAGAGTCATCCTCTGTGCAGCACTTTTCATTCCACTTTCTTTTTACAAATATCCTGCTACTTGCTTTGTACTCCAGATCTTGTTTTATTTCTCAGGGAGGTGGGAGCAGGGCCAGCTTCATGAGCCACCTGTGCTCAGATGGGTCCTATGTGTGGTTTAATGCTTTTTGGTTTAATGTCAACATCTGGAAATTCTTCATAGTTTTTGAAAAAGGGACCCCACATGTTATTTACCTAGTCCAGAATCAGGCTACCTTTGGAGTTCAGAAAGTGAACTCAAAATCACAGACCCCCAGAAGGCCTAATTTGTGTTAACCTTATAATAAATGTTCAATTTCAGGGGAGGGTTCTTAATGCAGTGGCTTAGAGTTTAGACTTTGAGGCCAAATAAGTTGGTTTCAAATTTCAGAATCCACCACTTACTAGTTCTGGGACCTTGCAGAGGTTACCCCGTTGTGCCTCAGATTCTTCATCTATAAAACAGAAAAATAATAGCTATTGCCTAAAGTTTTTGTGAGAATAAAATGAGATAATACTTTTCAAATTCATAGAACTGTTTCTGGCATATAGTAAGGGAATACTATGTATTAGCTGCTATTATAATTATTGTTATTGTCATTATTTGGAGATCTTTTCTTTCTAATTAAATTCAACCCAGGTATAAGAGGCACCAGCATTGAGAAGGTTTGCTGGAGAAGTCAGACAAGTTCCACAAGCTCTGGGGTCTGGTCATTGGCCTGTGAGAGCCTAGACTTTCCCCCAAGTATCTATGAGCAGCATGAGGTTGTTGCCTCTGGAAGCTCCTACTGGCCCTAATTCGAGGAATTCAGCCTCTCAATCAGCCAGTCCTCCAGTAACAAGAAAATGATTGAGTGTTGAAGCTCAGAGGCTTGCAGCTGCCTCCTCCCCACCCTTCCCCAGACCAGCCACGACTCTGGGGGCTTCATTGTGGCTGGCCACAGCCACTGCTGTCCTCTCCAAACTGGTGGTTAGGAGGCTCCAGAGAGGGCACTCTGCTTTCTCTGCACTGATTACTATCATCTCCACCAAGCTCAGAGCCTAGAGCAAATTTCTTTTGGGCTGGCAAGCCCACAGAACAGCCCTGGAGGAGTGGAGTCAGCAGGCATCATTCACGGTGTGAGACAGGGACACTGAGAGCCCAGAGGTTAAAGTCATCCTGGTCAGGGGCAGAAATGAGAAACCGGGGCAGTTCTACTGTTAGTCCGTGTCAGGCTGAGCTCCAATATCATGAACAAAGATTTTCCTGCCTGGGAAACAAAGAGTTCCCATTCTTGCTATGGAATCTTAAGGCTCTATATTTATACTGCACCCCATTAGCATAGTTATCTATCCACTCCTCTCCCAGACTAGTCTGGTTATTCTAACAAAGTTTCATGCGCGTCTGTTTCCCCATGATGATTTCCACTTGACTATGTAGCCAGCTGGGCTCTGTCCTCCCTTCCTTTCTTTCTTCATCCCAGGCATCTCCCTACCCCCCAGCTTCTATGGGACTTGGCTGGTGACATGTCTCCTTGCCAATTAAGGCAGTCCACTCAGCTTTCAATAATTTACAGAAGGTGACCACAGAAATCAGTGTTTTGTAATAAAAGGAGAACACATTTATGAAGCCTAATTTACTCTAACAAGCTCGTTTTTGTTTTAATGTTTTTAAATCTTGGTAATTCTATTAAATTGGAAGTCTTCGAAGAGAGTGTTGCAAGGATAATTACACAGTACAGTTTGTTTCCCAGCCCGAGCTTCATGCAGAAATCAGAAATGGTAGAGTAACACAGTGGAACCACCGAAACCTTCTAAAAAGAAAGAACAGCGGCAGTGATGCTGGAGAGAGCAGGAGGCAGAGGCTGAGCGGGGTGAAGGTAGTGGGTTGATAGCGGCACATGGCCCCCCAGAGAAGCACATGCAAAGGAGGTGAGTTGGCCTCCACTCATCCATTCATCCCTCAAATATGCACTGAGCATCCACTAAGTGAGGAGCACTGGGCTATCACATTGGGGGCTACAGCAGGGACAGGCAGCCCAAGTCCCTCCCCTCCCAGAGCTGCCAGTCTAGCTGGGAGGCAATCGGTAGACCTTATAGAAGTTTGAACTGAACGGGGCAGTAAGAGACTTTCTAGTCCAATCTTTCCATTTTATAAATAGGAATTGGGGCCCATGAAGTACACTAGGATTTGTAGAAATCATTGTCAGCACTGAAATTCATATCCAGAACTTCTGATTTCTACTTTAATGCTATTTTCCTCTTTTTGATGTGACTCAAGGAAGAATAAAAACTTGCCTAAAATATCTCCATCAGTAGCCTGCCATCAGCCACGAGCTTCCCATGGCTGGTGTCCCTTACTGACGAGATCTGCACATTTTGACTGAATGAAAGCATAGTGTTATCTGAGGGGTGACTGCTCAGGGGACTGTCACAGAAAGAAAGGGGTTTCTCTTCCTGCATGGCTGGATCCTGAGATGCAGAGTGGTGAGTCTGGAACTGGCATGGTCCAGGCTCCTGGGGTCCAAGACAGGAAGGAGGCAAAGAAACCCCAGAGGAGGAGGTGAGGAAGAAGGAAGGAACTGGGAAAGTGCCTAGTAGCTACCAGCCACATCCTGTGTGCTGCTTTGCACATATGCTTCCACAGTGAATCCTCACAAAAACTCTGCAGAGTTTTGCCAGTTTTTGCTCATGGGACCACCATTAGCCAAGAGACAGAGCTGGACCCAAATCCAGGCTGGTTCGTTTCAAATATATACGTGGATATATATTTCAAATATCTACTATACTCGCTGATACAACTTGCCAGGCACATGGTCCCCTATGATTAGTTTTTCATTATAGGCTTACATTTTATTTTACTTTCTTTTCTATGTTTTTTTTACATTTTCTGACTGCTCTCTAAATATTATTAAAGATTCCTAAACACTTAAAAATCAGTGCAGGCAGTTGAATAGAAATGTTTACTGAATTGCCATACGAGGAGAATGAACTCCTTTTAGTTTTTTCCTCTGTGTAAACCTGCATTTTCATAGGTTGAGTTTTCCTAAAACAGGACATATTTGCACTCTATTAGCACCTGATTAATTTTCTCACCTGATTAATTTTCTCACCTACAGTCTCATGTAGCACCGTCCTTATGTAATAATGGTATGTTCCAAATCCATGCTGTCCAGTGTGGTAACCGTTAATAATATGTGGTTACTGAGCCCTTGGAATGTAGCTAGTGTGACTGACAACTGAATTTTAAATTTTGCTCATTTTTAATTAATTTAAGTGTAAATCATCACACTGCGGCTAAAGGCTAACCCACTGGATAGCACAGGCCTAAAAGTTTCTGTCAATGAAAGTTGCTCACATGGACCCACACTTACGTGCTCAGCTCCGCATGTACGAGGGGAACCTGAAGAATGCTGGCACTCTGCTATGAACACACAATGTCAGAAGCAATGTGGGATAGCAGCTTCAGGAACATCCAAACATCATTAGTGGACTTCAGGATTCATTAAGTTTTAGCATTCCTTCACTGATGAGCAGGATGCACTCGTCTGATATGGCTAGCTGTGACACATTATTTTACAGGCAGGATGAACATCCTGGAAAATTTATGTCCTTGTTTAGAAGGCTAGGAAGAAAAAAGAAACTCTTAGCCTAAAGGACCATGTTAAACACAAAGCACTTCTGAAATCTCCTTTGAGCCAAAATCAAACCAAGCATTGCCTGTGGATATGAATGCAAACCGCATTGCTCTACTGTCTTTTAGCCCAACCACATTAGAATCTTCTTCAGAGGTATTTTCCCCTTCCCTTAGCTCTGTTGGATCCCCTCAAACTATGTTAAGTTTCGTAGTATTCCTGCTAACGCTGTCATCAGATTGAAGCTAATTTTGAAAAAGAATCTCTGAATGAAAAGTCATTATAATCTGGTGGAAATATGACTACTATTTGTTTCCTTTTTCTTTCTCTTTTCTCCATTTTCATTCTATCAATAAAATTAGTAGGTACTAATCCATGGAGAGATAGTTTTAGTTGTTATAAACTAAGCATTTGAATTTTTAAAGTAACATTCAGTACTTGAAATAGATCATGAATATGTCTTCCAATTGCAAAGCATCTTTGTCTCAGAACCTTAAGTCTTCATACTCATTCTGCTTCACTCCTAGTGAACAGAGGAAGGAAGAATCTCTTCTCTGTCTCTCCACACTTTCCACATCCCAGGCAAACATCAATTGCCACCATATGCCAGGCATTGTTCTAAGAGTTTTACATGTATTAAGTCACTTAATTCTCACAACAACCCTTATGAAATGATTATTATAGATGAGAAAATGAAGTACAGGGAGACTAAGGAGCCTGATTATTCAATGAATACCAATGAAGCACTATATATCTGTATCTATCTATCTATCTGGAATATTTCAGTCTGCCAGGTACCATAAGACATATAGGTTTTACCCTCAAGGCATTAAGACATTTCCAGTCCAGGAGTCCAGGAAGAGGGGAAGAGCTGCATCTGGATATCTAAGATTCAAGAGGATGACATAATAAATACCACAAAAGATGTTACAGATCAAATATGGTCAGGAAGAACTAAAACTGTCCTCTGTGTAAGTGTGAAAAGCCTTCTCTTCTCTTCTGTCCCCTGGCTCCCTGGAAGCCCCACAGTTCACAGGTAAGGTGGACACCAAAGGATTGAGGCTCTGTTTCCCAGAGATGGACACCCAAAATTCATGTTTAAAAACTGAAAATAATCTCATAAAATAGTAGGATGTGCTTGCGCGTGAAACAGCTGCAGCCACGGTGCCCAAGTCAGGGCCCGGCATCAACGGGTACACACGGAGCCTTCCTCTGTGACTGATGCAGTCCAGATCTCCACCCACATGGGTGTTGAAAGAGCCTCATTAGCACATTACCACTTCTGCCCCATGAAACAAATTACAGCCAGGTGGTCTCCTACTCAGTTCAGAAATCAGGCAAGTGGAACACATAAAGATGATCCTTTCACCAGATGGCGCAGGAAGCTTTTGGGTGGTAAAGAAGTAGGAGTCGTATTTCCTATCATCCCAGTTCATTCCTCTACCTCCTCTCCGACAGACCATGGTAAGTGCCCATGCTTAGAAGGAGATCATCACTCAGAAGCAATTACAGTAAAAGGCTAAACCTGTATCTGTCATTTTATTACTTAGAAAATTCTCTATAAATAAACTTGGGGAAGGCACCAAAGGTGCTGTGAAGAAAAGGACAGATTATAAACAAAAAAGCCAAGAGATAAATGGTGGTTATGAGGGTATCCATAGCTGGTCTTCCGTGGGTCATAGTGATCATTCCCCATAGGAAAGTAGCTGCTATTCAGCCACTAATGTCATCTTATTCAAAGACTTGGCCAGGGGTCAAGGGGGGCTTCCATTCACATGTAGTAGCCACACAATCTTTGGAGAAGAAAATGAAAAGTTTGGAGAATAATATCATCTGCCTTCAGGGAAAACTCAGAGCCCTGGTCTAGAGTAAAGTGTGGGGCTCTGGGAAAATGATTTTCTAACAACATCAGAAGTCTATGCAAATATGGAAAATTTTCAAAAGTAGGTTTAAATACATTTAGTAAATTAGAAATATATTAGTAAACATCGTTACGATATGCCTATCTATTAAGGATAATTATGGAGAGGATTTCCCACCACAATCACCTTCTGTTTTGAATAGATAAGCTAATGTCATTGCCAGAAGTGTGAAGGGGTTTCAGTCTCTGATATTACTGTGTAAACACAGTAGATGGCTACATACATATTCAAGCATTTCTTAGGCTCCTCCAGAGACTGGTTTCACTTGGTGGCTCTCTTGTTTACTTGTTTTGTTTTATTTTGGATTGTTTTACCAAAATTTCATGCATAGTCCCCATTTTATGTAACTATTAATATCTGTTCACCATCCAAATAGAAAGGATTTGAAGATTGCCCATTTGGGGTAGTCAATATCTCAATTACCCTCCATGATTATAAACAATTGAGATTTGTTCCTATTCTCATTCATGCATAGAATAAAATAAATGGTTTGGGGCTGTTTTTATAAATGATGGCTGGGCTGAGAGTTCGAGGAGCTGGGTCCACGAACACACTCTGGGGCCTTCAGGAGAGATGCATGAGAGGGTGGATGGACAGGGAGTTTGGGGGACAAACAAATGCAGGGACAGACCTGAGTGATAGAAGATTTTTCTGAAAAACAGATGCTTTCCCATGCAGCTGCACTTGAATTTTAACAGAAAACTTTGTTCACTTGTTCTTTATCCTCTTGTGAAATGAGAGGATGAAGGCATGATCCAGCTTTCACATCCGTGACACACACCTTTGTAAAGAATTTTTCTCCCTCCCTTCTCTCTCTATTTATATAGGTCTGCTTTAAATTCCTCCTCCTCATCTTTCCACAGCATGCACCTTCATGAACAGATCCTTCAAATCTAGGCTCAAAACCTTCCGATCCTCCCAGCATCAATTATGCTCTCATATGTGCTCCTATGTGTCTTGGAAGGACAATTCTCATGTTGTAAAATATTCATGGGCTAATTCACAGTCTTCCAGATTGTTGAGTTCCGTTCTTCTTTGGGGGAGGAGAAGCCTTGTCTTATTTATCTAGAACTGGAGTAGACCCTCATAGGTACTTATTGACATTTGCTGTTCCTTCTATTTAAAGAAAGATCCTCCCTAGAGGATTTAGGTTTATTTTCTCTCTTGCCACCTTTTCCCCCTTCTCTGCCTGTCTCTCTCCAATCAACGTTTAAAAAGGGTGGGGAGAAGAGAAAAGAAAAAAAAAATTGAGAAAGCAAGACCAAAAGAGGGAGGTCTGATTACAATAGGAATAACCAAATTACCAAGGCTTGAGGAGCTGCCAATTCTCACCATTTCTCAGAATTTCCATCTGGGTTAGACTGTCTCCATTGGAGCTCCAAAATTCTAAGGTTTTCCTTTGCCCACCATGGTATCCAGTGTAGAATGTCGTGTTTAGAAATACTGTAAACAGAGACTGGGAAGGGCAATTTAAAGCAGTAAAATGTTGCCCCTGAAATTGTTTTAGTAATTATAATCTTTGCATTGGGAAAACATGGCCTTCTAATTTACATGCCCTTTTAGCCCAAAGGTCTGACACACTCTGATCTGCAATATAAATCACAAGAACAGGCTGCTAGATTTAAGAGAGCAGTTCTCTAACTCTGCAGTCAAATGTATTGCATTCTTCCTTTTTTCTTCCTTCCTAGAGGTGGTTTAAAAGTTATTTAAGCAGGTGAGCATAGTCCTGCAAGGAAAAACAAAAGCAAATGGAAAGGAGGGTTACAGACAGGATATAGCGAAACTAAGGGGTTAGAGCAGACATGTGCTGTCTCTGAACAGACCGCAATGGTAAATGCATTTCTGAATCAATCTCTCTCTCTCTCTCTCTCTCTCTCTCTCTCTCTCTCTCTCTCTCTCTCTCACACACACACACACACACAGCCTTTATTCTGCTAATTATCTAATCTGAATTATTTTCCCTACCTCTGATCTTTGATTTCTGAGTATCTGTCTTAGGAAACATCAGTTATAAACAAAATGTGAAGCTTTTCATTTGTATCAGAAATAAAAGGGAAACAATAGCTACAACAGTAGATTTTAGAGGAGGTAAAGTTATCATCAGCATCTACTATTTTCTTTGAAATTTAATTTTTTTTCAGCACTTCAGGATCTTCCTCCTCCTATCTGTATTTAATTTATTGGCACCTGGGTTTTTGGAGTCCTTCATTCATTGCCCCTTTCCTTCTCTCCCCACTGCCCTCTCCAATTCTCTCAGCCTCTCCTCTCCTTGCCTGCAGCTGGAACATCCAGTGACACCTCTGAAGCGCACAGTCTCCGAATGCAGAACCTGGGTACACAAGATTACAGTGCGGTGCCCCAGATGGAAAAAATACAGCTTTGCCATCTTTAACTGCATAGTTAAATATTCCTTTCTGGCCTTTCAAATCTTCTCCTAAATTGGTTTCAAATTGTATGCAAAATACCTGATGAATTCATTAGAACAATTTCACAAATCTTTGAATGATTTTGTCCTTTAGGGCACACACATTTTAGATAGCTTAAGGCTGTTAAATAAACCCACTTTGTCACCTTTTTTTTTTTTATTTCTGCACTTTTGTGCCAGCAACAGAGACACAATGCGGGCTCCAAGGCCTTTGTTGACCACACGAGTCTCCTCTCTGCAGAATGGCAAGCCGCCACTCTAACCATAACTAGGACGTGCCTGTTCACTGTGGGGACCATCCAGCTGATACACCCTAACCCCCTCTTAGCTGAACAGAAGACATGGAAAACTTTCAGGGAAAAGAAGAACATATTCTGGTTTGATAATAAATCCCAACTTGCCTTTCCTCTGTCAAAAACAGAGGACTCCTCTAATCTTACATTTCAACCTCAAAATAACTGGGGAGTGACAGGGGAAGGAGATCTACTAAGCCATGGGAACTGTGATTTGTAAAAATTAAACACAAAACGTAAGATTAAAAACAATAGAAAAAATATAGACCAGTCAATTAACAGGTGCCAAAAAAACTATTTTTTTTTTTCTTCTTTCTTCACGTGAAGGACTAAAGAAACTGAGAATGCTTATCCTGGAGACGAAAATTATGGCACAGCTTGGAATGTGGGCACAAGAAAACCTCAGCTGTCTCTGAATAGCTGGAGTACTTCGAGGGCAAAGAAAGAATAGGTTTGACCTATGTGGTCTGAAAAAGAAGAACCAGGACCAATGGGGGGATTAGATTTTGAGAGTGTTAAGATTATTAGAAGGTGGCTCGTAATACTCAGCATTACCCAATGATAGAAAGGAACTTCTTAGTGGAAGACGAGGTAGAGTTTAAAGCCTCTAAGTTTGTTCAAACACAGGCTGAAATGAGTACCAGAGAATTCAGTGACCGAATCTTGTTCTTCCTATGTGGATCTAATGGAACGATGGAGGAAGAACTGGATCAGGAGTGGGGAGTCCTCGCTTTGTCACTTAATGGCTATATGATATTGAGAAAATCAGTTAACATATTTAAACTTCGGTTTTCTCATATTCGAAATGAGAGACTCGAGTGCGCTTATCTCTATAGTCCTCCCAGCTCTCATAATATCCTATTATTATTTCTTTGCACGTTTCCTATTATTCATGAGCTGCTGAGGTGTTGGGGGTCATGCAGCACAACTTGGGTATGCCATTCGAATGCACATTTCTCAAATTTTATTCTCTCCATACTGATTACCATAAAAGCATTACCCTAATATAGTTCAGTAAGCACCCTTCTTCTAACAAGAGGTGCTTGTGGATTTTAGTCAACTTCTGTTTCCTGTAAATGGACACAGCTAAATGTGTGTGAGGAGAAGCGATAAGTAATATGGAGGGGAAAACGTGTTATACCCAGCTAGGTTTGGAGCTCATGGGTTTTATTGAGGATGCATTCTGCTGTGTGTTGTTCAAAGTAAAATAGAGGACCATGAAAAAGATTCAGGCTATACCAGGCTCCTGCACGAGGAAAGATAAGGGTTCAGTGACACACGGTGGTATTTTTTTTCCTAAGACTGAGTAGCCACAAGACTGGATATTGGCAAATGCTCTCCCACTACTGTAAAATCTCAATTATTGCGCTATGCTCATCCCTGAACTCTCACATTCATCGCATTCTTTGCACCATCCCCACTCCCAACATACACACCTGCATCAAATCATTCAGAAAACATTTCAATGAAAGACATTATGAGAAGAGTAGAAAGATGGGCTGGTATAGTTAAATTTAAAGGGAGAGTATGTGTGGCTCTATAATCTATCCTGGAAAGAGTAAGAATTGGAACCACCAGAATCATGAGCAGTCCTCCTCTCTGCTGAAAGCCATTATGACGTTCCACAGGGAAAATATTATTTCCCTCTAGTCTTAAATTACCAAAGGTATAGCCTCAAAACAAGGTTCTTAAAAAAAGTATCAACACACCAAAGGCCATGGATTGATGCCAAGACAGCAAACATTACCTTAGAAACCAAAAAAGAAAATGTGCGTGTGTGTGTGTGTGTGTGTGTGTGTGTGTATACGTATAATATATAAATATAAAGGGTGAAAGGGAGAGAGCTTATCAGCAACTTAAGAATTCCACAGGAAACAAAACCTAAATATTTTCAACTCTGGTTCCTTGTCAAACATATTTTTCAAAATCTTGAAACCTACCTTAGGACATATCCTTCATAATTGTCTTCATATCCCTTGTCTCTGAGTTAATGCTCTCAATAAATAAAGGAAAAGATTCTGCATGCAACAGTCTCGACAACCTTATCCAATGTTTTACACAAATGGTACAAACTTGGCTTCATCGTTGTCTTTAAGAAAAAGACAATTCATTTGCTCCTTCCCAACAGATGTTTATTCTCTACCATTTTCAGGCATGGCCCTAGGAGCTGTGGTGGACTCAAACATGAGATTAATACAGTCCCCAGCCTCAAGTAATTTACCCTCAAGCTGGGAATTACTTTTAATTTTGTTAAAAATTAAAAATAGTATGATAAGGGTTATAACAGTGGTATAACCTGTTATTAAAGTTTAGAGGATGAAGAGATCAACCTTTCTGGACCAAATCAGAATTCTTCATGGAGAAGGTAACGCACAACCGCAGTTGAAATATGCTTAATGGGAGCAGCATGTGGAAAGTTATCAAGCTGGAAAGTACTGGATGTGCATCTCCTTGTTAAAAGCATAGGCTGTGGGAAGAAGTGGAAGAGAAAGCATGATCTAACATGAATGCCAGAAAAAAGAATTTTATTTTTATTTTGTTGGCTCTAGGAAACCCTTAAACTTGCTCATTACGGTTAGGGGTCTCCTAAATGGACTGTAGAGAAATGTAAGGTTCTAAGAAATGCGGTTCTAGAGAAATGTAAGGCCTCCATTACAAAGACAGAACAACTAACTCTTCAGGAAGTGTCAGTATAATTCACCATCTTAAAACTCAGTGTTTTTTGTGAGGCCCTTGGGGTAGCCTGAAAAGGTTAATCATTAATTCTTGAATGAATCTGTGTGTGTATGTGTCTGCATGTGTATATATTAATATATACATACATACACATACATGCACACACAACATATATAAAATAAATTGCCAGTAGAAAGTAAAAATAGCAAATCGAGACACTAACAATACCTCTCCTGACATCTGTGTAGAGTCAAAGATTTGTACAGAGAATTTCCAGTTGGCAACATCAATGTTCCAGTATCCGAACAATGCACATCCAACAACCATTTCATAAAATTCCGTCAGCCTAATTGTGTCTATGTCTATGTGATGCTAACTATATATGGGCAGGAAGCAAGCACAATACGCCCTCTTGAGTGACTGGGTCTTTGATGCAATATATCCAATATTGAGAATATCCTTAATGTTCAGAAAGTTTTTCAGGACACACTATTCAATTAGACCCTCAAGGATATAATCAAAAACTGTCAATCAACTAAAACCTTCATCCCCATCTCATTTATCTCATGAACAGAGGGTGGCTGAAAGAATTCTAAATAACTCTCTTTAGCATCCAATGTACAATTGGGGATGGAGTTAGGATGACTAAGAGACATGAACTAGAATAGAAGGTTCTTCACCCATTCAGGATGAGCTCCTCACAGGTCCACCTGCCACCTCATAAGCCTGGGCTACATTCCATCCCTCTGATGGGGCATGTCCTCACTGCCTCAGTCTCAGGATGTGAAGGTGAAAACAGCAGTGTGTATCCAAGGCTGCTACTCTCTTGAGTTTTTATAGCAGGGTAGTAAAGATAAGACAGCTTGTTAACTATGCAAAGGTTATCAGTCTCTAGATAAGACATCTTATCTTCAACACCTTCCCCTACTTTAATACTGAGGCTCTGCCAATTCAGTGACAAGCATCTTGAGGGAGATCAGTCAATTACCCCATCCCTCTGCTTGGTATACTATAAATGTAAATAAAGAGGATGTAAATATTAACAAAAGGAAAATGTTATTATTCACTCTGCACTAATTATAAAAACATCATTAATATTAGTCATTGTTTCATCAGCATTAATTTTTCTTTCAGTCAAGCACAATTTCTTTAGTTTCAATGGGAAACAAATTTCTAGCCTCCACATTTGTGTGTATCACACAAAGGCAGTGAAAATTTAAAGGTGTTTACTCCTTCAGTCAGGGGACTGTTCTTATTTATCTTCAGATCTACTGGATAATGGATTTTAAAATCTTGTTTTAATTTTTTTTCTTTTAGAACACATCATTTCTTTTGGCCAAAGCTATATTTTTCATTTTATTTGGATGACAGTTAAACATAGTACTTTCCCTTCTCAAAAAAATCTTCCATGTCAGAGCTATAAAAGAATATATGAAAGGTTCTAAATTTTTCAGTTGTTCACCAGATACTTTTGAAACACCCTTACTTTTTCTATGAGGCACTGAGTTGAGTCATGTTCAGAACACCAGGAAAAATCAAACATAAATTTAGCCTTCAGGAAAGAACAAATATAGTAATCCAGGTCATAGGTAATTACACAACAAAGTGGAAAGCGGTAGGTGACACGGGAAAGAAGGCACAGCTATGAGGGATAAGCCACTGGTTAGGGACACAGCCTAAAACTAGCCACCTGAACTTGGAAAACCTTTTGCCCTCTCTAAGAATTACTTCTTCTATGCATTAGAAATAATAACAGCACCTACTTATAGGATTATTTTGCAGATCAAATGAGATAATGTACATGAAGAACTTTTCATATTATAGAACATGCATTTAATATTTATTATTATTTTTGTTAGAGTAGAAAAGAAAGCATCATAAAATGAGATAATATGCTAAAGTGCCAGATTAACCATTAAACTCACAAGAGTTTTAAATAGTAGTAGTAATAATCTGTATCTCTACCTATTTATCTATCTCTGTATGTATAAATGGAGGGAGGAGAAAGAGAGAGGAGAGAAAGAAAGAGAGAAAATAAGCATGTCACACTTAGGAATCGGGGAATTCTTTAATGAATTTTAATATTCGAGTTGAAGCTTTAAGGGCAGATAAGACATAAACACATGCAACTAGGTGGGAAGAACATTTTCTCTAGGAGGAAAGAGATACACTGAGAGACAGAACCAAGAAGGCATCAGGTATCCATGGGGGATAGGAGACTGGCAGCTTGGGAGCTGGGCAGGGTTTTTGAAGAGAATTCTAACATCCATCCAACAAAAAAGTCTGACCTTGATTCTGACTATGATTTTGTAGCAAATGGAGAGCACTTTAGGAGTTTAGGTGATGAAAGTTATCATATAAGCAAAACAGCATAAGTAGTAGATACTATATGGTTCCACATCCTAATAGGTACAGAAAACCTTACAAACAGAATGGCCTGATGAGTTAAGATAAAGAAGCCACTCACGATGCCATTTTCTTTCAAATTTATATTTATACTGAAGTTCAACCAGTTTGAATCCACAACATCTGTCTTATGCTCAATAGCCAAAGCCAAAAGAACTACTCTTCATTTAAAAATATTAGTTGTCCAATCATTTTAGGTATTTTAATATAATCAAAATACAAATGAAGCTTTACTATTGTTAATACATTAACAAAGATGAGCGTAAGCTTTTGCATTGGAAACATTCAAGTTTTTGTCTTTTCCTCACTCCCACTTCCCCTTTTTATGAAAGTAACATGGAAAAGCAAACACCAAAAGTTGTGTTTAATGGAAAAGCCAGGTCTATGGTGATAGCTGGTGAAAAGGGACAAAGAAATGATTCAGAAATTCTGTGGTTTGCTATCACTTGAATCATAGTGAACATGTGAAAATAAGCCCCTGCTAACAAAATACCTTGGATATCAAATCCCAAAGATATTCAAATGTTTGAATCCATGCTCGAGTTCCTGTTTGAAATTCAATTTTCTAACATTTATTTTTATATGCTATGTGTAAGATACATGGCCGATGTCTGCAAGCCCTGGTTATTCACTTAGTTTCTGCCTAATGATTGCCATGGATTAAGAGCCAGAGCAGGTTTTACGATGATAAAGAAAAGCCTACTAACCTCTGGATATTTTTTTTTGTTTCTAACCTATGAAATTTTATGGATTTTTAATCAAGATCAGGCAAATCAGAAACTTGATGAAGGAACATGACTGGGTTATAATGAAAACACACTTATGTGATCACATACAAACACACACGCACGCACACAAATTTTCCTAGAGAATGTTGGAAAAATAAAATACTCTTGTATTATACTGATTTCTAAAATGAGTAAACTGACTCCGAAGCTGACGTAAAGTCATTCTCCAACAATAGACCCTATTTAATCTGTTGTTGTTGCGTTGTTGCTGTTGTTGTTGTTGTGCACTACACAGTAATGGCATAAAACCTTCAAAGGTCATTTCATCTTCCACGGATGAGGAGTTTATCTTCATGTAACGATAACCAAGATTAAGCCAGTATTTTATTCTTGAATATATTCGACAACATTAGCATTAAGACCAAATTTCAATTTACTCCAGGCAGTTACCAAAATCTGCTTTTATATTAGGCCTTATCTCTAGATCCATATTTTTTTATAATGATCTCAATTCCACTTTCTTTCCTGCATCTTTTGGTATTAGCAATGTCTGCTTAAATGCAGTTAAAATTCATTGTAGCACCTTATTTATACTACAGCCACACACAATATTGTCTATGAAAATAGCATTCACATTTTAAAACAATCAGACAAAGGCCCTTCGAGCAGCAGAACCACTGAATAATATTTCCCTGTCTTTATATGCAAAACATCTTGGCACAGTGATACTGTGGTGGGGCCCAATCCTGCGAATGTCTCTTCTCTGGGCTTAACCAGATGCACCAACATGCCCTGTAGAGTCATGAAGGGTGAACAAACAAACAAAAGCTCTTATGCCTCATAGAGATGTTAGCCTGCACCTGCAAAATTTCAAATAACATCCTCTGATGATGAAATAAAATCAAATCCGCAAAAAGTGCCTTCAGCTTTTCAGAAGAAAGCGGTTATCAATATTCCTGGCAGTATTGCTCCTAATGAATATGATTCCCTTCTGTGCGGGAGAAGCAGGCTTAGATAAATTACTATGGCTGAACCACTCTGTGTTTATACCACGGAGAGAAAAATGGAGAGCGATGCTTCACTTAGGTATGCTCCGGAAGAGCAGGGGAAAAGGGAGCTTGGTGAACGCTTCTGCCATTAAATGCCTTGGTCCTTGCCCCCAGCTCTCCTATCCCATATCTTGAAGAGCGGATCGACAGGGTAGCTGCAGCACCTGCTTAGCTAAGAACATGGCCAGCCACCCAAAGTATTTAATTTCTGTAATCTTGTTGTTTCCTCCACACAAATGCCTCTTCCATTATCTACAGGACAGCTCTCATTCTTCCTTCAGGACATTCCTAAATATCATCTTTTTTGAAAAGTTTTCCCTGAATCTTTCCATAGAATGAGTTACTGGTGGTATGGTATGACAAGAAAAATGCAACAATGCGTGTGTGTGTGTGTGTGTGTGTGTGTACTCTTGAGTCAAGGACACCTGGCTTTGAATACTGACTTTGGCAATTACCAGCTGGATAATCTTGGGCATATTTTAAAAATCAGAAATTCTGATCTCTTATCGGTATATTATACTTTTTTCATAGATTGTTTTGGGATATAATGAGATTACATATGTGAGGGCTGTCTGGAAAGTATCCAGGTATGTAATATGAATAATTTATTAACAATGGCTGGCTATTTTCAGGACAGCCCTCGTATACTGGCAAAGTACCTGAAGTATATGAGGAACTCAATGCATATTAATTATTTACCCAACCCCCACTCTGCTTCCCTACTCTGACCCTGCTTAAATAGAAATTTAGTCCTTACCTCCATTCTAACAATACTTATTACTCTTAAGTCATCATGGGAAGTTTTCTTATGCACCTTGAATTCTTATTGCTTGGTTCATAGTAACATAGGTTGAGTATCTTTTATTTGAAATGCTTGAGACAGGAAGTGTTTTGAATTTTTTCGGATTGTGGAATATTTTCATATATGTAATGAGATATCTTGGGGATGGAACCCAAGTCTAAACATAAATTTATTTATGCTTCATATCCACCTTATACACATAGCCTGAAGGTAATTTTATATAATATTTTTTAATAATTTTGGTCATGAAACAAAGTTTTGACTGCATTTTGACTGCAATATGAAGTCAGGTGTAAAATTTTCCACTTGTGGCATGTTGGCACTCAATAAATTTTGGAATTTGGAGCATTTTGGATTCCAAATTTTTGGATTAGGGATGCTCAATCTGTAGTAGCAGCAGCAGTAGCAGCAAAAGTAGTAGTGAGAGCCAACATATATATAATAGTATTTACACGTGTGGTGCTGTTCTAAGAGTTTTTATATATTAAGTTATTAAATCTTCACACCAGCCCTATAATGAAGTACTAACATCTTCATTTTACAGATGAGGAAGAAGTGAAAGAAAAATGTTAGGTCATTTTTCCAAGGCCACAATGCTAGTAACTGACATGAGTCTATTTGAACCCAGGTGTTCCGACTGTCTCCAGAGCTCCCGGTACACGGTAAGTGTTTGCTAAATGACATAAAGGAAGAAGAAATAAAAAAATTCCCCATAAAGAATGAAGCAGATATTTCAGCCTTATACCTACATATATGAGGGAGTGCTGTTTAGGATGCAAAATTTGAAATTATTCTGATTAGAAAGATTATTATTGAACTAGACTTTATTGAAGAAAAGCAGACCAAGAGGCCAAGAGTGGAGACTTCCAGGAAGCAGATGTGAGTGTTTATGCAGCAAGACAGAAGGACCTCAGAAACTCTCCTGTCCTGAAGCATCCCCCCAGATAGCCACAGACTTGATTTCTATCATAGAAACACTGTCAAATTTCTGAATGACACACCCAGTTTAATCATGCTAAATTATTAGTGATTTACTCGGGCCAATGGATTCAATTTCTTTCAGATAAATCCAGGGAAATGTGTGACCACTGGCTTTCCAAGGACAGAGGTGGTAAGAGAAAAATGCATTATTACGGAAGTGACAGGACATGGAGACTCTGTATCTCCTATCTAGCTTCTAAGATTGGCCATGCATTCACCCATTCAGGGGAGGAGCAGATTCTCATGAGGTTTATAGAAGAAACTATAGAGCAAAAGCACTGTTACGTTGGACACTCTTTTCACCTGTGGATTAAGTATCTCTAGCAGTTCCAGCCATCTGGTGTCTGCACTGTGATTATGGGCACCCAGCAGGTCGTTGAAACAAGTGCTGTAGTCTGAAATGACCAGAAATTTTGATGAATAGTCTCAATTGTTATTTGGAGGGACATAGCTACTTTCTTTCAGAAGAGCCTACTCTATTCGATTTTCGACACTGGCTGCAAAAAGATCTCTAATTGTTGGAAGAAGTATCAAGTACCCTGAGTTTAGGTTTTAATTTAGATTTTAATTTTTACCAATCACTAAAGCTGTTCCTGACAGCTCAAGGTAAATTGGCTTTATGTTAAGAAATATACTTCAATGGAATTACAAAACCTATGGCAGGATTGTGGGCTGTCATCAATTACAAAAGCACCGGTTCTGATAGAGTTAGGTAGGGCTCTGGCAGTATTAACTTCTTTTTTAAATGTTGTGAGTAAAAAATACAAAAATTCACTTACGACAGAAACCTGGCACCATTCCTAGATGAAAAGATGTGTTTTTAAAACTCTTGATAAAAATAGAGAAAGAGATAAGCAATTCTTACTCTGTCACCATAGAATTTCACTATAATCATTCTGTTTCTAAATTTGAATTGGCTTTATTTGATTTTTATTTAAAGTCATACAACTCTTCTCTCATCACCTTGTGCTGCCATCTGGTAATTGAACTTCCAGCTACCTCAGCCCTCTACAACACAGCTGCAACCTGGAGACAAAATGACAGTCATGGAAGAAGTTTTAGGGATCAACTTTAAGCTTCTTGTTTTCCACGTGTCCCAGAGGTGACATTGAGTAACTTCCTTAGACACTTGGAACAGATGAAAACAAGAGTCCAGGTACTGCCAAGCCAAGAACTTTGGTCTCCTAATGCCACTGCACTGCCTTCCAAGTCTCCATTTTCCCTTTTAAAGGAAAACCCCTGAGCAGCACAAAAAACTCGTCTCTTGGAGTCCTTATACTTACTAGGAGAGACGGACACATCAGCCAACCCAAACTCACTGTTGTAATATGGTTGGCAAAACTGGAATTACTAAGCTAAGTCTTTGTCTTGCTTTTCCTTTAGTAACCTTGAATTCTGACATAGGTAACAACAGGGTTGGTTTCCTGATGGTAGTACACAGGATAATTTTGGGTGATATGTGAACCAATATTTTCTAATAGTTACATACTTACTATTTTTAATAGCTGTTTTGAGGTATAATCGATATCATAAAATACCCATATTTAAAAAGTATAATTTGAGAAGTTTAGATACATATGTATACACTTATGAAAAGATCACCATAATCAAGATAAGAACCATCACTTGCCAAAAGCTTACTTGTGCCACTCTGACATTTATCTGACCTCCCCAACTCCCATCCTCAGGTAACTAACCACTGATCTGCTTTCTGTCACAATACATTAGATTGAATTTCCTTAGGCCAGGGGTGGGAAATCTTTTCATGTTGGAAGGCCAGATTAATTTAGCTATAATCAAATAAGGCCACATTCAAGAAACTTCAAGTAAATAGACTTAAAAATTTACATTATTTTGTAAAAACCTAACTACTATGTACTTAATAATCTCAAAAAATGAAACCTGTTTGTTAATTTTAAAGTTAACTAACCTTTGAATGACTCTGTTGTGTCTGCTTTTTGTTGGAAAGCATTTGAATATTTGGTTGCAGCATGGAGGTCTGTGGTTTCAGTTGATCCTCTAGATGGGTATCAGTCATTTGTGACTTTAAAGGCATCTTGATTTGGGTTAGGTAGGAGAATGTAGATTCACAGCAATAAGTAGTTGAAAAGCAAGAAAACATTTTTCATGCATGTTGCTGAAAGCATGGATATTCTACTACATTTTTCCATGTTTCAATTGTATCTTTCTAAGCATCAATCAATGACTTTAAAATGTCATCTACTGAGAGCTCAATCAATTCCATCTGTAGTTCTTTAGATGCCTTGGTGATATCAACCAGGTGAGGCTGAAATGCTAATTTGAATTTGATGTCATGAGTATCAAAGTCAGTGAACCTTTCCTTATATTCTTCAATTAATAAGTCTATAACAGCTGCATATTCTTCAAATGATTTGCATATATCATCCCACTCATCAATGACCTTTGCTAACTCGGGAAAACATTCATCCAAAATTTCCTTTTGAAGAAGTATTTTGAAAAAACATAGCTTGTATTTTTTTTGCCACATATTATGTACAGACTTAGTTTTACTTTGCAAAGAAATATTCAAGGTGTTTTAATTTGACATGGTATCACACAGAAATGATACATTCTGATAGAAATCTTCTTTCGGTAATTCACGTTGCTGATTCTGTTCTTCATAAAATTCAACTAACTGTTCCTGAAGAGATAAAATTTTTGCTAACACCTGTCCCTGTGTTAGCCAACACACTTTACAATGATACAGCAAATCCTCACTGAATACCTTATCCTTCAACTTTAGCACGCTCCAAAACTGATGATGCCATGTTGCATTTGCACAAATATCATTAATAATACTTATCACTGTTGCAAAGTGCCACTTAACACAGTAGCTTTAACATAGAGATTTTGCTGATGCAAGATACAATGAAAAGAAATGAGAACATCTGGATCTGTTAATACTTTGTTTTGTCTGTGCAAGAAACCCTTCATGTTTTCCTGTCATGGAAGGTGCACTGTCTGTACATACACTCACTAAATTTACCAAATTCATCCCAACATCATGACATTTATCTTGAAAGTTGTTGAAGATGTCCCCCATGTTCTGTTCTCAAGAGTGCCCAAAGTGAATAACTCTTCGTAGCAAAGAAAATCTGTTATGACCCGAATAATTTATAAAACCTGAGCTGAGTCAGTAGTATCAGTTGATTCATCTACATAATATATAAATAATATATATATTCCTTTTGAAGTTTTGCATGCAGTTTTTCTCTTAAGTTGAAGGCTAATTCATGCTGCTGATCAGTTATATTTCTCTTGAAAAAGCAGTTGTTTGTACTCTGAAATGTTATCAGGGTCTAAGCATCCTACAACTTCAACAATGCATTCTTTCACAATTTTTATATCACTGAATGCCTTCCCTTTTTTCCTGAGTATATAAGCTACTTTGTAAGTTGCTTCAGTGGCATTATTTCCAGGTCTTATTGCTGCTTAAAAGAAATGTCTTTGCTTTTGCTTTTCATGTTTTAATTTCTGCAATACAATCTTTTGTGTCTCTCCCTCTAATTTAAAATATTTGTGGTCCTTATGAGTGTTACAATGCTGATGAGCACTGAATTTCTTTAATGTTGATATTGTAGTATCACAAAGCAAGCAAATCATCTTATCTTTAGCAGAAGCATGATGATATTGCAATTCCCAATCCTCATGAAAAAATCTGTTTTCTTCCTTCAGCGTTCCCTTTGTCTTCTTTGACATAATGGGCTGTTAAGAAGGCAGAATTAAAAAATACAGTCCAGCTGTGCAACTATTCACAAATTCCACTTCAAACAGAAACATAGTGCACTGCTGTCAAGAACTGATAACAGACTGGTAGACTCGATCCCCCTAAACTCTCACCAACCAGCCTTGTGCAGCAGTGGTAACAGTCAGGCAGGGGAAATTAGAACTAAATCATGAATACAGCAGCCATTGACTTAGCCCTTATGGCCCACTAATGTTCTAATTGTGCCGGTCAATCTGGGAGGATTACTTTGTTGCAACTTATTTTATTCTTTGGTATTTTTAGATATGTTCATTTAAAAAATAAAAATATAAAAGATGAACAAAAATGTATTGATAAAAATAAAAGGATTTGTTCTGTAAAATTTAAATTCGGTCAAAAGCCTGCACTTAAGGACCTAGAAGGCCACATGTGGCTTTAAGGCTGCAGGTTCCCCACTCCTGCATTAGACTTTCTGTTAAGCAGAATCATACAATATTACTGTTTTTTGGTGGGGGGAGTCTGGCTTCTTTAACTCAATTTTATTATTTTGAGATTCATCCATGTTATTACATGTATCAATAGTTCATTTTTTTTTGCAGAGCTGTCCTCAGTTGTAGGGATATGCCACAATTTGTTTATCTATTCACTTGCTGATGGACATTTGGTTATTTCCAGTTTGGGGCTATTACAAGTAAAGCTGCTGTGAACATTCATACACAATTCTTTGTATGAACATACAATGTGCTGTCTTTCCTTTCAGGTGAATATCTAGGAATGGACGGGCTGTGCATTTAACTTTTTTAAAAAAATGGGAAACTGTTTTTCCAAATAGTAAAGCTATTATAGTCCCACCAGGAGAGTATGAAAGTTCCAATTCTCCAAATCCTGTCAATTGTGCTTATTTGTCAACCAGTATGTCTTCTTTGATGAAGTAGGTGTTCAAATCTTTTGCCCGATTTTTAATTGGGTTATTTGTGTTCTTGTTATTGAGTCTGAGAAGTCTTTATAAATTCTGTATGTGTGCTCTTTATCAGATATATGCTTCATCTGTGTCTTGTCTCTTCATTCTGTTAACAGTGTCTAATGAAGGGCAGAAGTTTTTAACTTTGATAAAGCCCATGTTATCAATTAGTTCTTTTATGGGTCGTGCTTTGGTGTCATAGCTAAGAAATCTTTGCCCAACTCAAGGAAACAAAGTTATCTCCATATTTTCTTTTAAGTTTTGTAGTTTTAGGCTTTACATTTAGGCCTAAGAAGATTTCATATATATGGACTTTTTTTTCTTGAGTGAAAGGTTCAAGGCTTTAAGACCCAAAACGGGTTAAAAGTCCTACCTGCTCTAGTTTCGGGACAATCATTCAAATATTAGTTACAGATCTCTCAGCTCTTGACACTCCCAACAGTTCCTTACATTCCCACGGCACCATGAGATACTGGGAATTCCATCAGTAAACGCCAGGAATGGGAGGGAGGACAGCGGTGGTGTTTCTATTTTTATTTGGATCAGTGCTTTCTTACTCCTCACTTCTCTTCTGCTTGGGACAGTTTATTTTAAGCCCGGGGCTATGTCCTTACAACATGATTTAACTCCCAGTCTCACATCAGCACAGTGTTCTTATCGGCCAACTGAAGCCAACTCTAGGGATTTAGCTGATGGCTTCCAGATCTGACCCCTGAAGAAAGTAAATATTTTCTAGAAAAAATGCTTTCTTCCTAAAAATGCAAAATCATAGAGATATATATTATTTTCTTCGGACAGCAGGAGTTGACCACTTTCCTGAAAGGGGAAACAGAAAGTAGATAACACCCCATGACTAACTGGAAAGACTAGAGGCCTCTCTGTCTCCCTAGAGAGGGTTGCAGCAGAATTATCATTCCAACCGCACATTCTCCCAAGCACATTTCTCTTTAACTAAACTCTCCCATTTTCCTTAATTTCCAGGCAATTCCTTCTCCAACAATGGCCTGTCACTCATGAGCAGGCTCCTACCATTGCTATCTCTGCCCACTCTGATCCATCCACTTGTCCTTGCTCTTCTTTGAAACTGCCACACATGCTTCTGCTTCAGGGTCTTTGCACTTTGTGTCCCTCTGCGTAGCATGTCTTTCCCCCAGATAACAACATGGCTTGCTTCTTCACTTCCTTTAGGTATTGGCTCAAATGTCCCCTGATTACAAACTATTCCATAAAAAGCAGTGACCTCCCAACTCAGAACACTCTATCCCCCTTACCTTGCTTCAACAGCACCATAGCACACATTTACATGTTTACTTGTTTATTGTCTGCTTCCCCCAGTGGGAATGTAACTGGAATGTAACTTCCATGACAGTAGGGATTTTGTCTGTTTTGCTTCCTGATGATCTCCAGAAACTAGAATTGTACTTGGCAAGAGGAGGTATACGATCAATCTTTGCTAAGTGAATGATGTGTGCCATTAAATCAATTTACCAATTCTCCATTACATGGTATGACACTTGCCATCAAATTTTGGGTGGTACTTTAGGGTCCAGCACTGATGATTCTATCGCCATCTTAATACTCAGATAAGCTGTTATAAAGTGGACAGTGAGGTCTTGTCTATGGCCTTATGATCGGACCTATATTCACTAAAAGGGAGCTGCAGGAGCATGCCTCAGCTTTCATTTATGGGTTATAGAATTTTTCTGCAAGTTTTTCACCCATTTTTCTTTAGGTTTTAATCAACTGCCCTATTTTGTATTACGATGTACACTTTACAACAATGTGACTATTCTTAACAAACCTTTAGTCATTAAATTGTACACTGTTAACCATGACTTGGCTTGAAGAAGCACTGTAGATCTGAACAGAGCTCATTTTAAACTCATGAACTTTTGGAGTCATAAGGAATAATCAAAAATCACCAAACCTATTCTCTCACCTCACTTATAAATTCCTTCCGACAAAAATAATAGCAGTCACTACAAAAGTGACAGTTTCCATGTATCAAGTTCTTATCGTGGTATAACATTATCTAACGATCTGAGGTTACAATAAGTGTCTGTTTGAATTGTTGAGTTTGACATGCACTGGTCCTCCCAGTAACACCGCTCAGCAGGTGGTCAGTAGTTGCTGGGGTGGCAACACTGCATAAATGACAGGCTACTCATGCCCATGGCTGAATGGTGCCCGTGTTTAGGGCATTGTGTTGTGCATGTATGCAGATCTGCTCTGTGACTCAGGGACCATACCGTTTTATGGCCTTAATCTACTGTCACAATCCTTTATCCAAAAATCAGTATTATCTTGTGAGTACCCCTAGGGCCAACTCGTCAGATAGAGGCTTTTATGATTGTGGTCGGGCATGTCCCTCTCACTCATATCGTTCCTGAAGAATGAATGATCCCACAGCCACAGCTAGATTCCAAAGTGAGAGTGCTGTTCTTGATTTAAAGCTTAAGTGGACTTAAAAAATCATCTTGAGTATATCCGAAAGGGGAAAAAACATAGCTTGCATAGTATAAGAAAAGCTGCCATCTCCCCTTTCTTGTGCCACGAGGGGCATGTTCCCAAGATCCTTCTGGTTATGTTTAACCAGTGCAGCAGCACCAACAACAGACAATTAAGTGAAAGCCTTGAGCTTAAAGATAAGCTGTAGGGGACAGGATCCCTTTCCTTCATGGGCTTACTGTTCAGACTCAACATTTTAGCAGCCCGCCTTGGCCGACACATCCAAGGATAGAATGGAAACCAATCTTGCAAGCATTTTTCGATCTCCACTCAAGGTCACATAAATATGCACAAACCAATTAAAGCTTAGTTATTATGTAAACAAGGGGACAGTGTTTGTTGGCATTGTAGCATGCTGTAGTGCTGTTAGTTAAGGAAAAGCAACATTATCAAAGATGTCTTATTAGGTGCATTAATGCCATTTACACTCATTTTTCAGATAAGTAAGCTAATTGGGAACAGACTCAGCACTTCTTATTCAGAACCCTAACACATTAGAAGAGTAATAATAAAGAGGCAAAGAGAGATGAAATTCGTGCCAAAGTTGTGCAGTTTTAGGGAATAGGCGGGACTGTTCTACTGAGCTCTTCATTCCAAGACCATGTAACTGAAGCAGTCGTCACTCCATCAGGCTGCTGCTGGTGCAACATGAGGACTGTAAACACACTAAGGGATTGCAAACATGGGTAATTACTGTTTGCATGTTTTCCTATGCTGTCTCTTCTCATAACAGCTGGGGCAGAAACATTTACTACAGATCTGTTTTTGGCTTCTGCTTCTATGTAACCCTCAGTCCTTCTATTTTTAAACAATATTTTCATATAGAAAATTTTGACAATGTAGTAAAGTATAAAAGAGGATAATAAAAATCACTCGCAATTACATCATACAAACATACCGTTTTCTGTTTTTTGCATTTCCTTCTATAATTCTGTCTCCACACCCACATGTTTATACATTTGTCCACGTCCATGCATTATTTTATTCCCCCAAATAGGAATAACATTATATATTTGGTCTTGTATCCTGTTCCTTCCTAGGTGCACAGTTTGGTTAACATTCCCCATATAATTAAAATATGATTTAATTATTGCATCACATTCTATCATATGGATGTACAATATTTACTTCAGTAAATTGTTCAGAATTCATTAGTTTCCAATTTTTCACTATTATAAATAATGCTGCACTGAACATTCTTCGGTAAATATCTTTGCACGTATAGGAATTATTTCCTCATAGCCTGTGCTTTTCAAAGCACACACATAAAAATATATGATCATTGATCAGGCCAATGCTCATAGGTGCTAGATCAAGAAAATTAAAAACAAATAATGTAGGCTGCCCAAGGTTTGGATTATTCCAAGAAGCATTCACCCAGGTTTTCCTATGGTGCCCCTTTTTCACTGTGGCCTTAGATGTGGCAGAATATATTATGAAACTAAAGGCAAGTAGAGTTTGCCAGTGAGGTTTAGGGTAAGATCAGAAATTAAACTCAAAAGCTGGCTTATTCTGATCCTGAGTGTCTTGCAAGAGCGAAGGACTGAAACAGGGCGGTGCAAACCAGACTGTGTGAGACGCAGGAGGCGCGCACTTCCAGCATGGCGCCTCATTCTTCCACATCCATGACCAAGCATGCGTTCTTGACTCAGACCCTTGCGTGAATCCACAGCCCATGTCCTGTAATTACAAGCTCTTTCACCTATCTGGAAGTTTACAAGCACCACCGAGGCCTCGCTTGAGTTGTTTCCTCTGATCCTTCCAGAAAACCAGAAGCCGTCCCTGATCCTTCCAGAAAACCATGGCTGCCTCTGAGATCCCATGACATTTTTGTACTGAGAAATCATTATTTGCTTGTGTGTGTAGGTTACTCTTGAACAACACTTCTGGAAGACAGGGACCATGTCTTACTTAGCTTTGCAGGTCCACAGATTCTGGTATATAGTAGGGACTTGAAAAATGCTGGCCGAGTTAATGAGAGGTGGTTGGGACTGATATGAATACCACAAAGTGTGGCTCACTCACCCTTGTACATGCTGACAGGCTCAGGTTTAGAACGTGGAAAATACGCAAGCAGAGGTGCTGTTTTAGTGCCTGATTCATCATCACTCCAGCCTCACACACCCATCAGTGACTCTGCTCACCATCACCATTCGGATGTGCTAGCAGACTCCATAAATGCCTGGCCTATTTAATGATCCCTTTCATGAGACAGTGCCTGTCCCTGAATGCCTTATGCCAGGCAGGGAAAAAATATATATAATAGAAAGCTTGGTTACCAATGGACTACAAATCACCTGCATTATGTGCTCATGAAAGCACTCACACACACCCCGATTTCTATATTCACATGCAGACATACATATGCTTAGCCCTAGGCAAAAGCAAGAGAGAAAAAGAAAGAAAGAATAAAATGCGAAAGGCAGACTATAAAATGAAAAGCATAAAAAGAGATTGTGCATGTTTTGTGTGTGAGTGATGGATTCTTGGGTGGGAGAGAGGGGAGGTCAATGTGTGATCAGTAAAGGGGCCACCAGATGTTAATGGTAAACAGAGGCAGCAGTTAAGCTCTGATTTAATCTGTCACCTTACTAATGTGCAGTCTGGAAGCAGGAGACTGGTACATAGGGAGTGCACAGTTCTTAGATAGCATCTTTATCAGCAGATTGAGGCAATCAATGATGACTATGTTGATGAGACAACAACAAAAAAATATGACTAGGAAACACTGTTTCTCAAGCTTTAGCATGCAGGAGATGTGTCTTGGCATAATGTTTAAAAAGTACATAGCCCCAACCCTAAATATATTTTGGTTCTTTAAGTCTGTAGGGGAGGGAAAGAAATTGCATTTTTAGCAACCACGCAAGTGGATTCTGCGTTAGGTCTGAGGGCCATTCTCAAAGGAATCACTGCTGCAAAGGGAATGAAAAGAGATACAGAGTCAAGAACTAACTTACCTAAGCGTACCCAAACAATGCACGCTTTGGTATATCACAACCGTTACAGTATATCACAATGATTTGCTCTACTTCAGCTAAAATATTCTTTTTCTTAAATTTTTTAATTTCTTAATTTTTATTTATTTATTTTTTATTTTCGAGACAGAGTCTCACTCTGTTGCCCCGGCAAGTGCCATGGCATCAGCATAGCTCACAGCAACCTCAAACTCCTGGGCTCAAGCGATCCTCCTGCCTCAGCCTCCCAGAGTGCCAGGATTATAGGTGTAAGCCACCACGCCAAGCCTAGCTAAAATATTCTGACATTAATATTACTTTGTTGGCTTGAGGTAATGATGCTAGAACTTTATAAGCCTATGTATTTTCTCATGTATCTATATCTGTATCTCTCTATTACAGTCAGTATATACAGTATCACCACAAGAACCATGATGCCTTTGTTAGAGTTTCATGCTATGAGCCGCATGGTTTACTAGTGAGGAGGTTAAGAAAAGGGAAAGAGGCCGGGCGTGGTGGCTCATGCCTGTAATCCTAGCACTCTGGGAGGCCGAGGCGGGCAGATTGTCCCGAGCTCAGGAGTTCGAGACCAGCCTGACCAAGAGCGAGACCCCGTCTCTACCAAAAATAGAAAGAAATTAATTGGACAGCTAAAAATATATATAGAAAAAATTAGCCGGGCATGGTGGTGCATGCCTGTAGTCCCAGCTACTCGGGAGGCTGAGACAGTAGGATTGCTCGAGCCCAGGAGTTTGAGGTTGCTGTGAGCTAGGCTGACTCCAGGGCACTCACCCCAGGCAAGAGAGTGAGACTCTGTCTCAAAAAAAAAAAAAAAAAAAAAAAAAAAAAAAAAAAAGAAAAGGGAAAGAAGGTGGTCTTTCCATTTGTTTAAAACACTCCTCCACAGAGCTTTCTCTGACGCCTCAGCTCCTTCTACTGCACAAAGGGGTCCTGCAGTTCCTCTTCTTAGTGTTCACAACACTTGAAATTAGTTCCTCTCACTCTGTCTTGCTCGCCATGGGGAAAGCTCCATGAGGACAGTCTGTCTTCCTCAGTAGTGTATGGCCAGCACCAAGAACAGCACATCTTAGTTTCCGAGCATTTTTTGCTGAAAGAATGAATAAGCTTAATCTTCACTGATGAAAACCTACACCAAAGTAACTTGGCTAAACAGAGAATAATGAAATAAGAAGCTTAAAATTTGCTGTAGCAATGAATGAACTATATCTTTATGGATGAAAGTCCATTCCAATGATTTGACTGAAGGGAGAATAATTAAATGACAAGATGCCAAAGATTAAAATGATAAATCAGACATGAGACTGTTTCCCCCAACGTAGGCTCCACTGTCATCTCTCTTTGGTGGGCCATTTCTTTCCTGCCTACTTTCCCCAAGTCACCACAGAGGCGAGTTGGCAAGAAGACGAGGAACCCACAGGTGCAGGGTACACCAGAGCTAGTGGTGGGAGGAGCCAGAGGCTGGCTAACGGCACCAAGGTAGGTCACATCCACAGGTAGGACCTGAGCCAGAGACCTGCCCAGAGGAGCCGCAGGCCACACTTTGGTGACCACCCTGAAGGAATACCAGGAGATGCTGTGATGATATTCTACAGCCAATGCTGTCCTTTCATCCACAGCAGTTCAGGTATTCTCCATTGTTTCTGCCTTAAAGTGGACACTTTATGCCTTCAAGCCAACCAGGTCCTTGATCTGCACTGAAAAAAGTGTCATCCTCTCAATAATGTCTAGTTGACTTCCCAAAAGCATAATTATTTCTTCTGGGTGTGAACATGAGGATTTTCAGGGACACAGCCCAGACTTAAGTGTTTTGGAAAAGCTTTTCCAAGTATCCTGACATACATGAGTTTAGAATTCATGTCGGCTTGGCATCAAAGAAGAGCCCTTGCTAGCTATATAGTTATCTGAAGAAAAATTATTTTTCCTGCCTTCTTTGTTTCATCTCAGGTATTTAGAATCGAGACTCAAAGTTGGTTTTTGTGTTTGTGCCTGAATTACCAGATTTTAGCAATTTGTTCTGCAGCTTCCCTTACATCTGTGAGCTGAGACCTACACTCTAAAGTGGAATACACTTGAAAGCTGGCACATCTGGATTCAAATTTTTGTTCTGTTATTCACTTTTAGAATATCCATGAACAAATAAGTTAGCCTCATTTTCCATATGTGTAACACGGTGATATGACAAACATAATAGGTGTAATGTGCAGACAATTAAATGAGGAAAAGATCAATAGTACCTTGATCCTAGCATCTAGCAGGCATTCACTAGATGTTACTTCTCTTCCCTATCCTGTCTCTCAGAAATGGTCTTAGCCTGCCTGCAAAGCCTTCCTGGGTGCATAAACACGGAGAGGTTTGCAACGTTTCTCTCACAGGCAAAAGCACCCCACCCAACAGTATTTCCCAGTCTAACAAAGCATCCCTCACTTTTCCTTAATAAAAAAAGGAGTTCTCAGCTCACGAACAAGGTCCTTTATTGGTGCTTGCATAACATCTAATATTTACCTTGTGTTTATATTTTCTACTTCTAAGTCACAAGTTGAGGGACAAAAAGTACTATCTTAAAAGGCTTTTATGTAAATACAAAGATAAACTTTCTATTAATATACCCTTTTTTAAAAAAAATTAACATATTTAAACCTAGAAGCATAAAGTAATTTTACCACAGCCTTCAATTCAAACATATATGTGCCTATGCACAATTAGATGTGACTAATGGAGCAGATTGCTCCTCATTTGTGGATTTTAGTAAAATACTTAGAAAATACAGGGCATAGCAATTAATGAAATGAGAATAACTACTATTTATATTATGCTAATCAATTGCCTGGCACTACATACCACTGACCAAATGGTTTGCACTTATTTTCTGATTTAATTCTTACAATAACCCTATGAGTTCTTAATATATGTGTTTATCAGTATTTCACAGGTGAGGAAACTTCAGAAAAAGTGGCTAAATAACTTAACTCAAGGTCACCCAGGTAGTAGGTGAGAAGCAGGAGTGCCAGCCCAGTTCCAACGGGCACCAAGGCACATACACAATATCCACATAGGATCTGCTCCCCAAAGGCATCACTGACATAGCCAACACCCGATCGTTCAAAAGGCATGGTCTCCCCTGACTCTGGGCTGACCTCTACTGTCATGGAATGAATTGGCATAGAACGCTGGCTGGTGGAGCCTGTCTCTTAGAAATGGCACTTCTGGATGTGCAGAGCATAGCCCTGGAATCTGGGATATGTATTTAGAATTTTCCAGGGGGGCATCTGTGGCCCACTCACTGTAGCTGTGTGAATAACTAGGCTGCTGTGGCTTTGGTGGGGAGGGGAGCAAAGAGAACCTCGCATGGGGGAAAACCTCTTTCTCCCCTGACAAATGACAAACCCCAATTACTTAAACACACACACACACACACACACACACACACACACACACACACACACACTTCTAAGGAAGTCACTGATTTTCCTTCAACAAGCGGTGTCTAACAATCAACATGTTACAAACCTGATTCCCACATTCTGAGCTTCAGCTTGGCACTTTCAAGATTCCCTGTCAAATCTATTTTCAAGGTTCGCATGGCAACACTGCTTGTAAACAACTCAGCCCTTACTAACAAAAATGTAAATATAAACCAGACTGCAACCTAACTGAAGACAGTGAGTAAATTTTGAGAATGGGTGAAGAAAAAGATGTACTTCCCATTTGACCTGTTTGCAATTCAGATCTTCGCACACCAAGTGAACACGTTAGAAAAGCAACACCTTTTGAACAAGAATATGGTAGCAAATGCTTTTGTAAGGGCAAACCAAATGGAATGAAATGATCTCTTTTTCTTTCTGATTGAGAATAGTATGACTACTGTACTTGTTAAAAGCAAAGCCATTACTGCCATAAGTAAAATAAAATAATGTTTATAATAGCATTTCTGCAACTCTTCACATTTCCTCTGATTTGAGATTTTAAGCATGATTGTGAGAGAATTTAGTTCCTGTTATTTTCACGCCCAGCAGCAAAGAAATTAGTGAAAATTGCATTAGAGAATTTATTTCTGTGGTGGCTTAGCATGCGGCTTTTCTCCTGCAATACGGTACAGCTTAGGGAGGTTTTTATGGGGAAGAGTGGACGGCAGCTTTGGTTTGGACCCCTAATGTTCAAAGTAATTTAATAGCAGGCACTTTTCCGGAAAACATTCTGAATTTCCTACAAATCCAAATCCAATTACCTGCACAGGCTCTAATAACTAGTCACGTGAGTATTCTCTCTCTCTCTCTCTCTCTCTCTCTCTCTCTCTCGTACCTGGGCTTGAGGCAGCAAATTTATTTCTCTTATGAACAAATTTCAGATTTTATTTTTTTGACTATAAAAGATGCCCTAAAGATACAATAACAAAGGCAAACGAAATATCAAGATGTAAATCATTCCTTTCACTAAGGACTTAGCAACTCCAGGCGCAGAGATGAGAGAGGGAAACAGAATGGTGAGTGGAGACAGGACACAGTCAGACTCCACCAGCATGGGCTGGAGCCAGACGATGAGAACCGCACTGGTAGCCAGGGGAGCAGCACAAAGGAGATTTAAATGGAAAGAGGGCATAAGGTTGTTTTCACCTTCGGAGAGGAGGCCTTGGTAGGTGATGCATTTGAAAGGGTGGGCATTCTGTCACAGTTCATTAGGATACCTGAAAGGAACTAACACTGACAGAGCTTGGATCTGAAAACCTTCACCCTGCGCTCTTATTTTGAAAGGAGCATGTGATAGTTAAGGACAATGGGTAATTAACTATTCCCTACTCCAGATAAAAACAACTGATTAAGTTGGGGAAGTGCTACAAGGTTGAGTTTAAGGTTTCTGCTCTGAGCGAGGGAGAATTATGATAGAGATCGCTTTAGAGAATAAACACTGTAATTATGTCGATAAGGTGAGCAAAGCCATACAGAAAAATGGCCAAGAAATGCAGGAAAAATTTTCAAACTCACTAGACAACAGAGAAATAAAATTATTAAAAATGAGATACCGTTTGTGTTTCCTAGCAAAAGATTAATAAGAACAATGATACCCAGTATTTAGAGGTGTGGCACATCTGGCATGTGCCTGTGGTGCTGGTGGGACTTCAAATTAGTACCAACTTTCTAGAGTGTGATTTTAGAAATGTGTATAAAATGGACATAACCTTTGACCTAACAGCTCCATAAAGACATATTCATCTAAATATTATCTGCAGTAGCAAATACAACAGCCAAAATCAAATGCCAATGAATAGAGGGTTTTAAATAAATTAATGAACCTCATTATAATGGGATAATAACACCTTTAAAAATGAGGTTGGACTATTTTCACTGGCACAGAAGGATGCTCACAATATATTTTTAAGTGCAAAAAGCAGATTATAAAACAGTATATCCTATAC
Organism: Indri indri; assembly: GCA_004363605.1. Classification (NCBI taxonomy): domain Eukaryota; kingdom Metazoa; phylum Chordata; class Mammalia; order Primates; family Indriidae; genus Indri; species Indri indri. Next base: position 62,795 of record RJWJ010001179.1, read on the forward strand.
TTACTATATCTATATCTACATATACACCTAGATACATTATATAAACACATACACATATATATCCTACACTTACTCTATATATACACACGTACATATATATATGAAGTATATGATATGTAGATAGTATATAGTATAAATAGCATATTTTTATATGTAGTATAACACATATGTGTTATACATGCACACACACACATATATATATATATAGCCACACACTTTATATACTAGTTGGTTTCCTTGTTTGCTTAAGAGAATCATTAACTATTGTTAAATAAATCAATCTTTGTCCCTACCCAACTTAGACCTTACTAGTAACATTTTCCATATAGAGAGAAGTGGATTATGAAGTTTTGAAGTCTACAGTTTTGAAGATATGATCCTAAGTCTTTTTTATTGGTAGTTATATTTAAAACCAATAGGCTTTTATGCCATGGCTTCTTAATACATACTTACATCTAAATTAGGTAAGCATAGGTCAAGCCATTTTTGTGGGAAGCGGAAAAGATGAAGACACCAAACCGAATTTTATTTTTATAGATTTATAAATTTATATTTATAAAATAAAAATATATAGAGAAATATAGGTAAATATCTAGGTACAACGAAATGTTAATATGGTTATCTCATTGTGAAAATTTGTGTGAACTTGTGTTATATATTTATGTCTTCATTGTCTTTTTGTTTATTTTGGCATTTAATTATATGTTTCTTTTGTTCTTCTAGTCTATGTACTTAACAGACGAAAAGAAAACCACAACAAACCAAACGAAATACCTGTAACATTAGATGTGTATTTTATTCTCAGGTGCCATGGTACAGAAAATAGGGAGAGCTCCTTTTTTTCCATTGGGGATCTTTTTTTTTTTTTTTTTTGGCCACTTACATATGTTATTTGTGCCTCAAACAAGTCTGTTGTATTTTCTTTTCCTTCCTCACATCTGTTCCTTTTGTCAATTCAAAAAAAAAGTTTGACTCTTCAGAGAATAAAATGGAAGGGTGATGATTTTAGAGGAAATAGTATAGAAATAGATTAGTTCTTTTCATTTTTTTTCTTTTTATATTGATTTCCAAGCCTCCAATTGCCCTTTAAGCATAAATACATGCCACACCTCTTTATCCAGACAATGTGGAAAGATGACAGATATACATTTATCAGCTATAATATTTGGCTGAGTGAATGAGACAAGGCTTGAGTAATTTGACCTATTATTATTATGAGCTTATTAATATGAATGTACAAATAGATAGATGCATAGATAGGTAGTTAGGTGGATTAGGTAGATAGATAGATGGATACATAAATAGAGACAGACAAAGACTAAGACAGACTAATATGAGCAGGTTTTAAAAATTCAGGGCACTAATCAATTCTGCAAATACATCAGCTTTTCAATGAGACTCTTCCCTTGCAGTTTAGGTATATGTAGCAGTATGTTCTGTTAGGGAAGGAGGACACAACAATAATTTCCATCTGAAGAAATATAAAATCACCATTAGGGAAACACCACAGTTGCAGGCAACATCCACCAATGGACACTAAAATCAATGTGAAAATGCTTGAGAAGAAATAGGATGTTGGCATTAACTCAAGTTATCTCTGCCAAGACATTTATCAATTAGAAAGAGAAAAATAGGCCCTTTAGAGTAGAGAAACCCAGCAGATCTTATCTTAATCAAGTGATCAAACTTAACATCACCAGTAATAATACATATAGACATCATGTATCCCTGATATAATTCACTGAGAAGGGTGCAACATTATTTTTGTAGTATTCTTCCCAAAAGTGCACAGCATTAATCTAATCATGAGGAAACACCTGAAAAACCTGAATTGAGAGATATTGTACAAAATAACTGGCCAGAACTCATTAAAAGTTTCAAGGTCATAAAAGACAAGAGAATAATGAGGAATTGTGATAAATTAGAACGGACTAAGGAGACACAACAACTAAATGCAATATGAAATCCTGGATTGGATCCTAGAACAGAAAATGACATTAGGAGAAGGAAAAAAAATAGTAAATTCTAATAAGATGTGAAGTTCAGTATTTTGTCAAGGTTAATTTCCTAATATTAGGGGAAGATGAATAAAAGGTATAATTAGTGAATTCCATACTATTTTTGCAAATTTCTAGTATTAAATTATTTAAAAATACAGTTTTTAAAAATGGGGGAAAATTGCCATCTGCTTGCCTTCTAGGTTCGATTCTTGTTTCATAGATGTCAAAAAAACTTTCAAGTCTTTACATATAGTTTTCTATTTTATATAAGCATAGACTTATCCTGAGTCTTAACTATATGACTAAAAGAGACTTTTCACAATCAATAGTGCTAAATTGATAAACTGATAGTGTCTCCTACTGTTTTGTTTTGTTTTGTTTGGAGACATAGTCTTGCTCTGTTGCCCAGGCCAGAGTGTAGTTGTATGATCATAGCTCACTGCAACCTCAAACTGCTGGGGTCAAGCGATTCTCCTGCCTCAGCCTGCTGAGTAGCTGGGACTACAGACACACAACATCATCACACACAGCTAATTTTTCTATTTTTTGTAGAGATTTGTCTTGCTCTTGCTTAGGCTGGTCTCCAACTCCTGGCCTCAAGCAGTCCTCCTGCCTCAGCCTCTTAGAGTGCCAGGATTACAGGCATGAGCCACCATGCCAGCCTCCTACTGGTCTAATGGTGCCTTCCAACCAGAAAGGGGCTTTCCAGCTTTCTGGGGAGTATCTGAGTGGGAGGAAGATTCTTTGATTAAGCACTTTAAAAATAATCCCATAGAACAGGGCTGAAAGGGTTTATCTAATCATCATCTATAACTATCAATCACAATATAAATGACCAGTACCTAAAGAAGTTTTAGACACATAAATATGTGTTGACTGATGAATAAGGAACACAAAACAACTATATGCTTCTATCTCATTATCCTGAAAGACAGAAGTGATTTTTCCTCATAAAGAACTAACACTTCTTCAAATGTATATTCATTGCACTATGAGATCATTTTTCTTACAAGGAATATACATATTCTAATTAAAAGATGATAAAAACACATAATTTAGTCTCCTCATGGAGGGTGAAAAAATTATAACAGATCTAGACGTCTTATTTTTGACTCCGAGATTGTGGTTAATGACCACATTTTTTTCACTCAGTAGGTGCTCAATAAATATTATTAGATGATGACTGATGGAATAAGTGTATTCCATTATATATCTATAAAGTGTCCAAACAAAATCTCTGCATCATTTATGGGGAAGATCCAAAGTGTGTATTCATTTCTGTTGCATTTCACTGAGAGAGAGACAAAACCCACACAGATGGGAATCCCCGAGACCTGCAGTCCCCAACCCCCAGGCTGGGTCAAGGACTGGTACCAATCCATAGCCTGTTAGGAACCAGGCCAGACAGCAGGAGGTGAGCTTCTAGCTAGTGAAGCTTCGTCTGCATTTATAGCTACTCCCCATCTCTCACATCACCACATAAGCTCTGCCTCCTGTCAGATCAGTGGTGGCATTAGATTCTCATAGGAGCATGAACCCTACTGTAAACTGCACATGCGAGGGATGTAGATTGCACACTCCTTACGAGAATCTAATGCCTGATGATCTGAGGTGGAGCTGAGGTGATGATGCTAGCACTGGGGAGCAGCTGCAAAAACAGATTATCATTAGCAGAAAGGTTTGACTGCACAATAAATGTAATGCACTTGAATCAACCCGAAACCATTCCATCCTACCCCCGGAGTCTGTGGAAAAACTGTCTGCCATGACACTGGTCTCTGGTGCCAAAAAGGTTGGGGACTGCTGCCGTAGACTATACCAGATACTCTTTACCAGGACAAAGGGCTTCCCTTGGTTGAACCAAGTTGATAAAAACTGGGATATACATATATATGTATATATACATATATATTTCAAATAAACTTTTGTCTGGTTAATCCTGTGTGAGTAATAAGAAATAGAACCCTGTTATCAAGTAGCTTATAATTCAGCATAGAGGGAAAAATAATATTTCTAAAGTAATCACAAAACATATAAGTATCAAGCCATGAAGTGAAGTCAGTATGCCATTCAGTAGCACAGTGAACATCCAGGTATGAATCACTGTTATCCAAGTAACAGGCAGTGCTTGATGTTAGGAATATAAAGATGAGTGCTCACTTTCTCTACTCTCAAGGAACTCACACGTCTAAGAAAGGGAGTTAGGAAAGAAAAACAAAAAGAAACACAGGTGGCGAAGTGTTATAACAAGCAAAGAGGCACTCAAACTCTTCCTTCATGGAAGAGGGAGGCTACAGAGCAGAGGTAATGGTTGATCTGGGACTTAATAGATGAAGTTAAAAATTTTAAAAAAAGAACACAGTTTGGAGAAAAGGCATTGTAGGTGTAAAGAACAGCAGGTATTAAGTTAGGAAAGCATGAAAGAGGTAAAATGTGAGAAGTCATAAAACACATGGATGTTTGTAGTATATGGCACGTAGGGAGAAGGGGGCAAAAGTTACATTTGGAATGGCAGACAGGACCAGGGAGGGGCAATCTTTATAACACATTGATGAGCACAGGCTTTGAAAAACAGATAATGAGAAATCACTGCATAGTAAGTGAAATTGGGTGATATAACTTTTGTTGCTGCAAAGAGAAAATATGGAACCAGGGTAATGAAGGTAAGAACACTATTGTATATTAAGTCAGGACACTATTTTATATTAACAACAGACTTTAGGATGAAGAGAGGATTTCATCATTGACTCTAAGGTCTCTAGCCAAGGGTACTGAGTAGATGGTGCTGGGATGAGGAATGCAGACAGGAAGCTCTTGAGGTCTCCTTGGATGTGGTAAGCTGGAGGAGGCTGAGGAGCATCCCTGCAGAGACATCCAGTGGGCAGTCAGAGATATTGAGGGAAAGGCAGAAGAGGGAAAAAAAAATGTATGAGGACTTTGGTTTCTGCTTCCAGCTGTAAGGAGTGTAGAAAATGCCACCCTGTCCTAACAACACATAAAAAGTTGAAAAAATTATTTGAATCTATAAGAGAGGGGAGGACACACGGCAAACCACTGCCCCCAAGATGGGAAACACAGACAGGCTACAGGGAGTCCCAGCTTACAGAGACTCACAAGAAACTGCCCTGGAAACCAGTGATGGGTAGGAAACCTGAACTGTAGTTGACGAATTGCTGAAAGCTCAGTGTGAACAACTATGAGAGTTAAAAACTCTAGGAAACAAGTCAAACTTCCCCCACAATACTGTGAGATTTACCTGGAGGAGCTCAACTAGGTTCCCACAGAAAATATTGAAGAAAAATTTCCTCATGCTTTCAGCAGAAAAAGTGGAAAGCGAAACATTTGAAATACACCAGAGCACTCTGTTATTCTTCATGAGGTCTGCCCTCAGGAGAAACTAGTTAACCAGAGCCTAACCTGCTAGGGTATTATCATAGTCTAACTAAATTGGAGGAAGGGAAATACAAAACTACAATCAGCTGTAGCCTTCCCCAAGGGAGAAGGGAAATATCCAACTGCAACCCACTCTAGCCTTCCTGTTCTACCTGAAGGGAGAAGAAAAAAAAAGAAAAAATTTGTGAAGTTAAAAGTCCAGAGACCTATGCTCACTAAAGGCTGAGATCTAATCACAAGGTTGCAGAATGCTTCCCTTCCACTCATTCCTTACCATCACATTGCTAGTGCCCTATTTATAGCTGTTCCATTTACCACGCACAAAATGTTCAGCTACCAGGAAAATATGTTCAGCTACCTAATAATGTTAAATGGCGAAAACAAACAAACAAACAAACAAACAAACAAAAAACTGCCCTCAATATGAAGAGACAGAGCAAGCATCAAAACAAGATACGGAAGGGTGTTGGAATTATAAGACCGTGCATTTAAAACAACTATGATTAATACACTAAGAGCACTAATAAATAAAGTAGACAGCATGCGAGAATGTATGGGCAATGTAAGCAGAGACATGGAAATCTTAAGAAAGAACCAAACAAAAATACCTTTGATGGGTAGTAGAAGGGACATGGCTAAGGGAAAAAATCTTTGAGCTTGACACTATGTCAATAAAAACTTAAAAAACTGAAAAGCAAAGAGAACAAAATTGAAAAAAGAAAAAGAAAACAGAATATCCAAGGATTGTAAGGCAACTACAAAAGGAGTAACATAAGCATAAAATGGGAATGCAAGGAGAAGAAAAGGAGAAAGGAAAAGAGGAAATATTTGAAAACATAATGACTGAGAATTTCCCCAAATTAATGACAGACACTAAACCACAGATCCCAGAAGCTGAGAGAACACCAAGCAGCACAAATGTCAAAAACAAACAAACAGAAAGACTACATATGGAAATACATCTAAAAGTACAGAAAAATCAAAGAAAAAAAATCTTAAAATAAGCCAAGGCTGGGGGTGAGAAACCCTTACCAACAGAGGAAAAAGGGTAAGAACACACCTGACTTCTCCTCAGACACCATGCTAGCAAGAAGAAAATGGAGTGGGGGATGGGGGGGGGGAGACTCACCAACTTAGAATTCTGTACCCTGCAAAATTATCCTTCAAAAGTGAAAGATAAATAAAAACTTTTTCAGACTAACAAAAATTGAGGGAGTTTGTTTCCAGTAGACCTGCCTTTTAAGAAATGTTAACAGAAGTTCTTTAGAGTAAAACAAAATGATGTAGGTCAAAAATATGAATCTACATCAAGAAAGGAAGACCATCAAAGAAGAATAAGTGAAAGTAAAATAAAAAACTTTTATTTTTCTTATTATTAATTGATTTAACAGGTAACAGAACAGAATCAAAGCCTAGTTCTTTGAAAAGAGCAGTAAAATAGATACCTTTGTAGCTACACTAGGAAAAAAAGGGAGAGGACACAAATTACTAATATCAGAAATAAAAGAGGGGACGTCACTATAGATCCCATAGACATTAAAAGGATAATTATGGAATAGTATGAATAGCTCTTTCCCAAAAATTTGATAAGAGAGATGAAATGGACCAACTCCTTGAAAGACAAATTTGCCAAAACTTGCACAAGAAGAAATAAATAATATCTACCATTCTATATTTATTAAATAAACGGAATCAACAACTAATAACCTTCCAAAAAGAAAGCACCAGGCCCAGATGGGTTCACCTGTGAATTCTACCAAACATTTAAGGAAGAAATTATATCAATTCCTGTATTACCTTTCAAAAGAGAGAGCAGACAGAATACTGCCTAACACATTATATGAGGCCAACATTAATCCTAATATCAAAACTAGACATACACATTATAAGAAAAGAAAAATACAGACCAATATCTTGAGCATAAATGTAAAAATCCTGAACAAAATATTAGCAAATATAAACCAACAATGTATAAAAAGAATGTATACCATGACCATGTGGGATTTATCCTAACTATGCAAGGTTGGTTCAACATTTGAAAATCAATGTATTCCTCACATGAACAGGTTGAAAAAAAATCCCATGATCTTATTAACAGATGCAGAAAAAGCATTTGACAAAATCCAATACCCATTCATGATAAAAATGCTCAGTAAACTAAGAATAGAAAAGAACTTCCTCAACTTGATAAAAAATACCTCCAAAAACCCTACAGCTAACATCATACTTCATTGTAAGAAACTTGAAGCTTTCCTACTAAGATCGGGAATAAGACAAGATGTCCCCTTTCATCATTGCTTTTAAACATCATATTAGATGTACTAGCTTATGTGATAAGACAAGAAAAAGAAGTGAAAGGCATCTGGGAGTGAAGAAATGAAATGTTGTTGTTTACAGATGACGTGGTTGTCGACACAGAAAATCCAAAAAAGTAGACAAAAAACAAACAAACAACCCAACCTCCTAAAACTAATAAGCAATCATAGTAAGATTGCAAGAAGGTTGCAGGACAGAAGGTAAATAGACAAAAGTCAATCACTCTCCTATATACCAGCAATGAACAAGTGGTATTTAAAATTAAAAGCACAATATCATCTACTTTAGCACCCCCCAAAATGAAATAGGTAAAAATATAACAAAGTGTGTATAAGACATATATGGGGAAAACTACAAAACTCTGAACTAAATAAAAAAAGAACTAAATAAATGGAGAGATATTTTATGTTCATGGACAGGAAGACTCAATATTGTCAAGATATCAGTTTTTCCCAACTTGATCTATAGATTCAACAAAATCCCAATCAAAATCCCATCAAGTTATTTGTAAATATTGACAAACTGATTATAAAGTTTATATAGAGAGGCAAATAACCCAGAATAAACAACACAACATTGATGGAAAAGAAAGAAATTAGAGAACTTACACTACCTAACTTCAAGCCTTACTATAAAGCTGTAGTAATTAAAAGAGTGTAGTATTGGGAAAAGAAAAGTAGATCAATGGAAGAGAATAGAAAGCCCAGAAATAGACCCATAATGGAGAATGCTCTCACCATATGATACAGCAATCCTGCCCCTTGGTATTTACCCAAAGGAGTTGAAAAGTTACATTCACACAAAACCCTGCACACGAATGTTTATAGGAGCTGAATTTATAATTGCTAAAACTTGGAAGCAATAAGGATGTCCTTTAGTAGGTAAATGGACAAATAAACTGTGGTACATCCAGACTATGGAATATTATTTAGTACTAAAAAGAAATGAGCTATCGAACCATGAAGAGACATGGAGGAAGCTTAAATGCACATTACTAAGTAAAAGTAATCAATCTGAAAAGGCTACATACTGTATTATTTCAACTACCTGGCATCCTGGAAAAGTCAAAACTATGGAGACAACAAATGGTGCTGGAACCACTGGACATCCACATGCAAAATAAATGAATCTAGACAAAGACCTTACACTTTTTACAGAAATTAACTTAAAATGAATTATAGACTTAAATGTAATATGCAAAACTATAAATCCTCTGAGAAATAACATAAGAGAAAACCTAGATGACTTTGGAGGTATGGAGATGACTGTTTAAATACAATACAAAAGCCACGATCCATGAAAGGAATAATTGACAATTTGGGCTTCATTACAACTAAAAACTTCTTCTCTGCAAAAGTCAATGTCAAGAGACTGTGAAGACAAGCCACAGACTGGAAGAAAATATTTGCAAAAGACACATCCGATAAAGAACTGTTATGCAAAACATACAAGGAATTCTTAAAACTCAATAAGAAAAAAAACTCAATTAAAAAATGGCCCCAAGATCTCAAAAGGCACCTCACCAAAGAAGATATACAAATGGCAAATAAGTACATGAAAAGATGCTCCATATCACATGTCATCAGGGAAATGAAAATTATAATGAAATACCACTATACATTCATTAGAATGACCAAAATCTGGAACACTGACACCAAACACTGGCAAGGATGTTGAGCAACAGGAGCTGTCATTCATTGCTGGTGGAAATGCAAAAGGGTACAGCCACTTTGGAAGACAGTTTGACAGTTTCTTGCAAAACTAAACAAACTCTCACCATATGATACAGCAATCCTGCCCCTTGGTATTTACCCAAAGGAGTTGAAAAGTTACATTCACACAAAACCCTGCACAGGAATGTTTATAGGAGCTGAATTTATAATTGCCAAAACTTGGAAGCAATAAGGATGTCCTTTAGTAGGTAAATGGACAAATAAACTGTGGTACATCCAGACTATGGAATATTATTTAGTACTAAAAAGAAATGAGCTATCGAACCATGAAGAGACATGGAGGAAGCTTAAATGCATATTACTAAGTAAAAGTAATCAATCTGAAAAGGCTACATACTGTATTATTTCAACTACCTGGCATCCTGGAAAAGTCACAACTACGGAGACAGTAAAATGATCAGTTTGCCAGAGGTTGGGGATGGGGGAAGTATGACGACTAGGCAAAGCACAGGCGATTTTTAGGGCAGCGAAAAGATTCTGTATGGTACTATAATGATGGATACATGTCATTATACATTTCTCCAAGCCCATTAACATACAACACCAAGAGTGAACCCTAATGTAAACTATGGACTTTGGGCAATTACGATGTGTCAATGTAGATAATGGGGGAGGTTAAGCATGTGTGGGGGCAGAGGACATATGGGAAATCTCTGTAGTTTCCTTCCAATTTTGCTGTGAACCTAAAACTTCCCTAAAGAATAAAGTCTGTAAAAAAGAAAAAGAAAAGTATGGCCTAAAATGGTCTAAAGTTGTGCTATCCAATATAGTAGCCACTAATACCATGTGGCAACTGAGCACTTGATATGTTACTAGTCTGAATTGCAATGTGTTGTAAGTGTAAAAACACACCTGATTCCAAAGACTTCATTAAAAACAAAAGTAAAATATCTCACGAATTATTTTTATATTGAAAATATGTTCATATAATATTTTAGACATACTGAGTTAAATAAAAATATTATTTAAATTATTTTCCCGTTTATATTTGCCTTTTTAATATAGACATTAGAAAAGTTAAAATTACATATGTAATTATGTATGTAGCTTGCAGCATATTTCAGTTGGGTAGTGCTGGTCTAATTCCTCCACCCTTAACATTATGGCAGTGTTTAAGGATATAAAGAGGGGAAGCAAGGGCAGCCCAGACACATGTTTGGAGGTAGAGGCTATTCAGGGATTGATACAAGACATAGAGAAAGCAGAAGCACTGAAGACATAATTAATTATCATTTTGACAGTTCATGGTGAGGAGAACAGCCGAGCTGGAGCAGATGTGCATAAAGATAAACACGTAAAAAGGAGGGAATCTGATTATAGAGAATAATGAATGATTATATCCAATCATATGTGCAGTAGAAAATAGAGAGCAACTGGAAAGGGTAGTATCATAGTGAGACCATTGTTTTAGGAGAACCGTAAGTCATTATTTCACATGATGAAGTGTAGACAGGGAGAGACTGAAGACTAGAAGGCAGAGGGAGTATGGCTGTTGTCTAGCAGTGAAATTAAGTGTTTTTAGATGAGGATGATGGTAATAGGAAGACAAGAAGGAAAACCTTAGAAAGATGCCTAAGTAAAAGAGTGCTGTCTATTGCAATTGCAACATAAACCTTCGCCCATCATTGGAATGGTCAGGCCAACATCACATTGAGAGCTGAGTTACTAGAGAGTGAGGTTATACCTTGTTTCCTGCCGTAGCAACACCAGTAAGGTGCTTTATTGGATAAAACTGCTGAATATGGCAAACTGGGAAGTCTCCTTATAGAGAGCATCGGAAAATGGCAAGGTCACTGAAGATAGCTCCATAATTAAGACCAATGGCCAGGAACTGTCTCCTGCAGCTTTTAGCTGCTATAGACATTTTGTTTGCCTCATGTAGATACAAGATAAAACCCACCGAAAGAGATTTCCCATAGTCAAGGAAGGAATGTGAACAGCCTAGGGTACTTCCTGACTTTTGCTGTTAACAGCTGTGTGAAAGAAAAAGCTATATATAGATTTTTTTTTCATTCCTGTTTCTGTAATTTTAATGAGACCCAAAGTTAAAGTTAAATGATTTTCAAATCCAAAATTTTCAAATCAAAAAGTTAACTTTTAATTTCTAAAAGAAATGGAAATACATTTTTTACTTCAGGGTAAATATTGCTGTGCTGATCTGCAAAATGACCTTATTCTAGAACCGAATACATCAAAATATATGTTAAAAAAAAAATATCCACACGACCCTCCTGCAGGCACCACATTCAATGCCCTCCCGTGATCCCCTGTGGGCTCCAAAGTAGATTATATTCAAGAATCAAGAGGTGAAAACACTTGACAAATAACGGTATTAAAATGACTGCTGAGTCTCCGAGATAGCAATTACATTAATAACTCTTGAATCCTTAAAAAAAATACGACGTTAGCTCTCACAAAGGGTGTCAGATTGAGTACATGGGCAACTAAATCCTACTTTACCTTTTTAAACTTTTTTAATGGGAGAGAGCACATTATGCATCCTTCTTGCTGCCTAAATCAACAGATCAAGTCACTGCATGACAGGAGAAGTGTGTAGATGCAACAAAAGTCAGCTCTTTGGGGTGATTTGTTTCACACTCTGTTGATAAATCTTGAACAGGCAGTAGTTGGACGATGAGGCTTTAATGATTGGATCACATCAAAGTGCTATCACACTTTGGCATTTTACTTTCCACGTACGCATGTGTTGTAACTTTGTTCAAAGTTTTGGCCAGGATATTAGGCACTAGCTGATATAATTACTCCTAATCAAGCAAGAAATCCTGTGCTCAACAGTGACCATAAACTCATGGCAAGGACATCTCTGTGAATTTTTTTAAGAAAGAGGACAATGGAGGAATAAGGAATTTGTATGCCTATTTTCAACTTCTACACACTATACTCAGATATATCTTTTCTTCTGTTTTGACCTGAGTCCTCCCTTAGACTATGATGCAGTGTAACATTTGGAAAGACCTGTGAGTAGGCCTTAGTTTCCTCATAGATAATATATGGAAAACACTACTTCCCCTATAGGACCATTGTGAGGATTACATGAGACAAAAGTTTCTGGTACACAGTAGATCTCCATAACAATGAATAACTACTATCACTGTTCAAAGGGTACATAAAATTAGGTAAAAAAAAAAAAATTGTCAACTGCATTTAATGCATTTAGAGCATTCTTTTTGCCCCCAGGCAATTTCTTTAGGACTTTATACTCCTTCAAAGTAGACTACAAATTGGGTAAACCATGGGAACAAGTACAAAAAGAGTGGTTGGCCCATTTCCAGTAAGTAATGACTATATTTTAAGTAAGTCTTGTCTATTCTACCAAACGCAGGCCATGGTTTAACAACTTCCACCAAAAACCTAACATCTCCCATGATCAGCCCCCATAACCTCTGCCCCACCTGACACTGCACTGTGACTGGCTCTTTTTTTAATCTTATCTTTCAGTTCATAACTATGATGGAGTGAATGGTTCTAGAGTCAAGCTGAGCTTGCGGCCCTTCCATCACTAAGTGTTGAGCGTATGGTTTTTTTGATACTGAGCAAACACTTCTCTCATGAGGAAGACGCACTTCATCTATCTTTTCCGCTTGCCACAAATCTGAAAAAAAAGAAAGCTGTGTTCACAAGAATCTCTCTCATACCACACACATACCAAAAATTTAGAATTTATAGTGAGGAAGCTGAAAATGAGTGGCAAGATAAACCATGTCCCCTTTTCTTGTACAGCCAGTCAGGGCTACTTCTGAGAAGTGTGACCCTACTGCTTTCCCTCAGGAATGATGTCAGAGGGTCCCCAGCTTAAGATGATTTGACTTACGATTTTTCAACTTTACGGTGTTGCAAAGGCAAAACACATTCAGTGAAAACTTTGAGAACACATGCGACCATTGTTTTTCCATTTAGTACAATGTTCAATAAATTACATGAGATATTCAACCCTTTATTATAAAACAGGCTTTATGTTAGATGATTTTCCTCAACTGTAGACTTATGTAAGTCTTCTGGGCACATTTATGGTAGGCTGGACTGAGCCATGATGTTCGGGAGGTTAGGTGTACAACGTATCCCCTCCCTTATCCACAAGGGATGTGTTCCAAGATACCCAGCGGATGTCCGAAACCGTGGAGAGTACTGAACCCTGCGTACACTGTGCTTTTTCCCTATTAAGTTGAGAACTTTCATCCTTTCACTTAAAGGAGCACTTTATGGCTTCTATTTGGCATTTCTGAATTGCCGGCATCACTATTCTTGTGTTTGGGGGCCAAAATTAAGTAAAATAATGGTTACTTGAACACAGTCCAGGTACTGCAATACCTGGACCTGATAACTGAGACAGCTACCCAGTAGCTAATGGGTGGGTGGTGCAGATGGCGTGGACATGCTGGACAAAGGGAGGACTCACATCCCAGGTGGAACAGAGTGGTACTGTGCAGGATTTCATCACAGTACTCTCAGAACGCTGTGCAATTGAAAACATACCAATTGTTTACTTCTGGAATTTCCCATTTAATATTTTCAGAAGGCAGTTGATGGGGATAACTGAAATCACAGAAAGCAAAACCACGAATAAGGGGGACAGGAGTGCGATATTTTCAACTTACGACGGGTTTATCGGGATGGAACCTCATCGTAAGCAAGGAGCATCCTAAGCAAAGGAGTACTTAGTTATTTTATAATTTGTTTTTTTCTTTCAATAGAGATTACTTCTTTTAAATGTACATTATAATTTTATAAGTGTATCTCTGGAAATAAATGTCAATTTGTAGTAATGCTGGAGCATTTCTACTACTCCGGAGCCACCTGAGTGTCATGCTTGAAAGATGTTAGGAGATTTGGCAGCTCTGTTTTAATTTTAGCCAGGCCATATGACAAAATATGCCAACCAATAAATAACAGAAAAGAAAATGAAAATGTTCGAGTGGGTTCACTGTAGAATTTTTGAATAACTAAAGTATCCTCAGTTGTTTGATTTCAGCTCCCGTCCAAAACAGTTCCAACCTAAAATAGAGGAATCAGCACTCACATGATTTTTTCCATGAACCTCTCTTTTTAAAGTTATAGGAAACAAAGACAAAATTATGACTTTGATTTTCTGTCAAGGATCACTATAGTCTTTTTGCAGAGATGCATGAGAGCAGTGGGCCATTTGTCCAAAGGTTTGTCTGAGAGATCATATGGGACTGTTCAGCCAATGAGCCTTTAAACCTATCTGTGTCTCAGGGGGGTTTGTTATAAAAATTTCAAGATTTTCTTGGCTTGCTTAAGAAGGGCCTACTCAAGTCTTCACTTATTTTAGGAATTACAAGTAAAGGACAATGATTTAAGACTCAACAGATGAGGAAGGGTAATGCTTCAATCTTTATTGAATGTCTACTATTAATATATACCAGAAATTGCATCAGATACAGTAAACATTCTCATGTAACTTCTAGATGGCACATTCCCACTTGGCATATAGGGAAACTGAGGCCTGGGAAGAATGGTAATTTATTCAACAACATACAATGACTATGTGGGAGAGACGGGATTTGAACAGAGGGTCTTTTCACCTATGCAGAAAACATACACTGGGGAGAAAAGACTACAATTAGGCCAGTACTTAAATATTAGAAGATGATTCTTTTGGCTCCTTACCTGTTCATTAAATATATCCTGAAATGTATACACTTAGTAGCAAGTGGCTTACCTCTCAACTCTCTTTAAAAAACGGCCACATCTAATTCTGATACATTTTTGCAGGCAACAAACATGCAAAAACTCATCAGAATTTCTCTCCTCGTCATAAGCTTCCTGATTAAATTGGTAAACAAAGCACACTTTGATCAAACAAGTGTGTCATCACATACAGATTTCTTTTATGCAATTCTTCTAAATATCTTTGAGAAGATGGTTTTAAAAGATGAAGCATAATTAGTATAATTGCCATTTTGCAAGTAACAGTCAGTCATTGTATTTACTTTGAAGGAAATGAAAAGACGTTTTAGAGATGAAGGGAAGATATAGACAAAAACCATTAGAATTTCTTTCTTTTCCTCACTGTATATCTTTTACCTAACTTCAGCTTGTATCAAACAGCTGGCCTTGAATGAACACTTTGCTCATAGTGATGGTCACCGAATTTCCTGCTTAATGTTCTGAAGTTTGGCCACTTACATTTCTCAGATTAGTACACCTGTGATTTTCTGCAGAAATTAGGGAAAAATATAGTAATTGGACAGAGAAAATTCATAATATTTTTCCTTAGGCCTGGGATAAGGAAGACTTGTTAGGGAAAATCCTGAAGAAAAAGTCTAACGGTTCCCACCAATTTCATCACCACCCATTCATTCAAATGCACATCCCATCTTTTATTTTTTTCCAGGTCCCCTGTCACTCGATAGTTTTCAATCTTAGCAAAAAAAGTGGTAAATGTCTAATTCTAAGAGGTTTGATTTGCTCAAATGATATACATTTGCAGTTAATAAACTTAAATCTAAATGTGCAATAACAGGGAGTTTGTTAATAGTAACATAACATTTACTGACTATTCTCTATGTGTAGGGCATTATTCTAAGTGATTAACACGTAACTGATTATCTCATTAATCCTCACAAGAGCCCAATGAGATAAATGTTGTTATTAACCACACGATACAGATGAAGAAATGAAAGCACAGAGAATTTAAGTCACTATCTTAGGTGAAACCAGGATTCAGACGCAAGCAGTTTGACTCAGATGCTTGTGTTATTATAAATTCTACAATATATTGCCACTAGCAAAGTGGAATATGCTCAAATATAAATTGTTTTGTCAAAAAAATCCACTTACTTTTGAAATTGAAGATATACCTACCTATATTGAGTTTGAGAGTCACGGATCTTTATAAATTATATTAGAGAATAGTATGCATACAATTTGTTAGAAAAGAAATGTTAGTGATTATCTCTACTTGGTAGGATTATGAATGCTCTCTATTTTTATTTGTATCTACAAGTATTTACGTATTTATTTATTTTTATCCACATTTTCAATTTCTTTCCAAAATGAATCCATACTGTTTGTGTAATAAAAACAGTTCTAAAAAAAAAAAGAAAGAAAAAAAAGAGAAACAATGCCTGGCAGAGTCCCCTAAATATCAGAGCCAGCTAGGAGATGAGTTACCACTAAACACTGACTCTTTCAATTGGAAATCCCGCCTCTCTATTATTTCAACAAGATATTTCACTTGCATATGATTTTAGAGTTTACAGAAAGTTTGCAAATGATATCTAAGCATTATCCATCTGAACCCCCAGTTTGATTTATTATTCATTGTGATACAGAGATGAGAGGATGGCCAATAGTAGGTGCTCACATAGAGGACATTGCAAAATATCTGAAGGCTGGACAGAAGCAGGCTCTGATCCATATGAGAAGGACTCCTTCTTGGGTGAAGAACTCTTGGTTGCCTTGGTGGCAATCCAGCTCTCACAGAAGTATTCTGGCCTCTGGTCCAAAATCAAGGGCTGCCATGTGGTCAGGAAAGGTCAGAGCATGCAATGCTTTTCAAAGCAGAAGGACAACTTTTAATGATGATAACAACAAAATTGGCAAGACAGGAGCATTCTTTACTAATGTATTATTCATAAGAAAAAAATTACCTTAAACTAATTCTACTCAATTGACTGTACTATAAAATTGCAAAAATTCAGAAAGGATAAAACAACCAGCACTGAATTATAGCATCCTGCAATATAAAACGGCTTGGCTCTTAGTTAACATAATCTGGTAATCGAGGAAAGGAATGCTCTTTTTTCTCTCTTTCCCAGCTGATACTAATTCTGGAGCAATGACCAGTGGAGTGTGATGGCTTCTTTCACAAGGTAGCTGTGGCATAGCCCATGGAGATGTAGCTAAGTAGTCAATTTTACATTGCTCTATAAATATTTCTAATGGCTTTGCAACTACCAGGTTGTCCCATGGCCACATCTAGGGCAAATGACATGGCAATGTCACAGCAGTCCATTTACTCCCTGGTCACCAACCCAATGAGAATGAACATAGTAGAAGGGTCATGTTATTTTCTAAGCCAAATTTTAAAACGCATAATAATCACCTGGAAAACTCATTTAAAAGTGCAGATTCTCTAGGCCCTACTCTTAGAGAATTTGATTTAGTTGGTCTAGGGAGAGGCCCATGAATTTACACTTTTAATAAGAAAGCCAGGTGCTCATTCTTTCTAATCTTTATAGAAGACATAAATGAAAAACAGGTGCTAGTACAACAACACTCAGCACATATTTTTGTTTCTCTAATAAATTCTTATCTATGTATGAATAGAGATGGTCAGGGTGAGTCTTTCAGCTTTGCTTCATTAATAATTCAGCAAGACTGAATATTGTTGTTGAATGTATTATATATTTGAGTAATTGCAAACTTGGCAGGTCTTGTAGGCAAATTTTGTCCCATATTTAATATCATCTGGCCAACCTGAGTCATCACCACCTCAGCAGCTGGTGTGAGGCGATAGTTCAGATAAGAAAACTCTTCATACTTTCAACTCAAATGCAACTAAGGAAAGAAAATACACATCCATCCTCAGAATAAGAGAATGTCCAGCAATTTGAGCTTCACAAATGAGTAAATAAGAAATATTAAGTTGCGTAACAACAGTTTAAAAAGAAATTTGAAACATTTGGATCATCTTGAGAAACTATGGACAAGACTTGGTGCAGTTCTACCAAAATTAACGTATTCGTGACCATTTTTGTTTGTGTCTGCTATTTGGTCCCTTTTTAATAGAAGAATATGTGCCTTTACATTGAGCAGAACAGTCTGATATGACATAGTTCAAATCAAAATGAGAATACTAAGCTACCTTATAGAGCCTAACAAACACCTTTTACATAAAATTCCCAGAGGTGTTACTTACAGTATGACTAAGATAACATGACAATCTCTTTCCGGAGAAAGAATACGATTTATGAATAATGGTTTAAAATCCATGCTAAAACACTGCGATTAGTCTGAATCCCTCAGGTGGTGTATTTAAATGTAATACCCTCCACATTCAATAGGCCTTGCACCCTATGTAATTATCCATGTGCTCTGACCAGACAGACAGTGATGTGGGGTGAGGTAAAGATGGATGGGGAATGGGGAAGTTATTTTAATTAACATCAGGGGAGGTGGCAAAAACTCATCTGAGCTCTCAGGTGCAAGCAGTTCAGGGCCGTATCGCATTTGATTGGTCTTTCCTGGAACTGAAGAATCAGTGCCATCATCAACACTGGGTTTCAACTTATATACAGATTGGCATCATTTCAAGGGAAGGCTTACACTTCACCAACATGCACCCTTCATTCACTCAGTAAATATTGGATGAGTTTCCATTAAGTGCCCGAAAATGCTGGGAATATACAAGCAAACCAACAGATGAGAATCCTGCCCTTAGGAAGCATATATTTCAGTGAGAGGAGACAAAAAGTGCAGAAAATAACTGTCAGGCATAGAGTACATCCAATGGTGACAAGGGCCATAGAGGAAGGCAAAACAAGAAAAGGGTGGAGAAGACTGACAGTGGGAGTGGGGGGCACGATTTTAAAGAGGTTGGTCAGGAAAAGCCCCACCAAGAAGATGACATTAAGCAAAGCCTTGAAGAAGTGAGGAAGTGAACCAAGTAAAAGTCGTGGAGAAGAGCGTTCTAGAAACTGGAACAGTCCGTACAAATGGACGAGAAGATCATGAGAGACCTGGAGAATTTCAGCATCCAAGTCATCAGCACACAGGCACCAATTGGGCCTATCTTGAAATTGAAATCTATGCATAACATTGATAACAGGGTATTGTTGAGAAATGTGCTGTCAGTAATTCCACAGTGGGAAGTTACACTACTTACTCTTGCTTAGCGTACTACTTTTCTATGGCTGCTGTAAGAAATTACCATGTACTCAGTGGCTTAAAACAACACAAACGTATTATCTTACAGTTCTGCAGGGCACGAGTCTCTCCACGCTAAAATCAAGCTGTCAGGAGGGCTGAGTTACTTTCTGAAAGCTCTGAGTAGGATGTTTCCTTGCCTTTTCCCGCTTCCAGAGGCCACCCACAGTCCTTAATTCATGGCCCTCTTCTCCACCTGCAACGCTCGCAAAGATGAGTGAGTCCTCACGTCATATCACTCTGAGCTTGCTTCTGTCGTCATGTCTTCTCTGACTCTCCACTCTCTCTTCTGTCTCAGTTTTCCACTTTATAGACCCTTACAATTATATGGGACCCACCCAGCAATCCAAAATATGCTCATGTGCCTACTAAATCATATCTGCAAAGTCTTTTTTCCCATGTCAGGCAGCATATTTATAGGTTCTGAGGATTAAGACGTGTTTGGGGGCCATTATTCTGTCTACCACAGTTAGTATGCTTCTTTTTTTCTTTTTCCATTTTTTTTTTTTTAATTTTCAGGATCTGATCAAAACTGTATAAGAAAAGGTTGCATTAGTCACTGCAAAACTGACAAGGGACAGAAAAAGGCCTCTCATACATGGGTAATTATTGGAACAAAACTATTTTCTGGCATAATATCACCCTAAAAAGGGCAGCATACAACTACAAAATCTTTAGAAGGACAAAACCTATGAAGGCATTAAACCAACCATAGCGCCCAAGGGACATTCTAATAGTGTGTAAATTGGAGCAAATTAATTAGCCACTTTGAACCTCAGGTTCCTTAAAACAACCTTTCAGGGTTGTTGTAAGAATTAGAAAGGGTAAACTGTGTGCAGTCTGGACTAACAGGGCACTGACACACATTGGGTGTTTACTTCGTAGTTGTTGCTTTTGTTCTTACGATCATCATCAATTTTTTCTTTCACTTGCTTCCTACTTCTCCTAATCTAGTAACTGAATAAAAACCCAGATTTTAAGACATTTTCTATAAAACTAGCCTTAGATATTGCATTTGATCCAAATAAACATTGCTGCTTTTCTCTCCTTTAGAGTTTGGTAGACTCTTGAAGTCACTATGCAAATTCAATCTACCCAAAGGCCAAATCAGTATGCCGTGGCACGGAACCTGGAGCTATTTTTAAGATAATTGCCCTGTGGCCACTGCCCCTCTCTTTTCTTCCCTCTCACAGCCGTGGCTGAGAGGGGCGATCACCTGGCAGATAGTGGCGGCAGCAGCTGTCTGTGCAGGGAAAGGCTGTGGCCCAGCCCCTGACTCCTGCTGAAGGCAGCTGCAAGTTTAGGTCAGGTGAGCAGCAACACCCAAGATCAGACTGCCCCCAGGGCAACTGGACATCTGCCTGGTGAACTTCAGAGAAGGCCTGGCAGGAGGCAAGAGCAGCGGCTACTGCTGTCCCTTCGGTTCTACTTCTGACAAGCCTCAAGTTCATCTCTTGAGCTGGTGTTAAGCCTCAGATGCCCCAACACTAAAAAATTAATATGTCTAGTACTAGTATCTGACATAGCAGACAATTTGGAACGCATAGACCCAGGAGCCTCTGCTCTCTCTAGGCTCATGCCTCAACTCATGCTAGCATTTGGGTGGATGGAGGTCTTCTTGTCACTGTTTACACCAGTTTACCTCTCTGACCATTGCTGACATGAATCACGGAGCCATTGAACATACGATTTTTAGCTTAGAGATCACTGAGTCTAACCACCTAATATTAGGGATAAGGAAATGGAAGTCTAGACTGGGAAAGTGATTTTCCCAATGACAAGAACTAGAACCCTGTATTTTCTGGCTCCCAATTCACTTCTCTTTCCATGGCACTTCCTTCCCCCACATTTTGAGTCTATGCTGCCTGTCCTTGTAACTCAGATATACTTATTGCATGGAGTAAGCAAGTGAGTAGCCATGTTATTTCCAGAGTTTAATATTAAACATTCTCTCCTTGCAGATGAAAAAACTGGAGGCAGTAAAATGCAGTGGTTTAAGGCAATGCAATGATGGTCAGAGACAATGCCGTTTTTAAGATGCAGCATCATGGATGGAGCTTGGTGGCTACATCACGTACAACAGCTGTGTTGGCCTGAGCCTAGCCTTTGGGGACTGCACAGAAGACAGATGGATGGCAAAGGCACAAGTTGGTGAGTGACCAGGGGGAAGGCAAATACACATGGTCTCCAGACCTCTCTGAAAATGGATCCACAATTTCCATGTTCCCAAACATTCACCTACCACTGATTAACAAAGGAAAACACCTGTAGTTACCAGAATGAGAGCCTCAAAGGAAATCTTCTGAAATGTCAAATCTGCTTGTTCTATTAAAGAAACACCTAACTACATAAGTAGAAGAAGGACTGTAGGATACAAGCTTATGTGCAGTTCAATGGCAGGGACCACGTCTCATTCAAATTTTGATTTTTTCTCCTGTTTGTCACCATGCCTCGCCATACACGTCCCTGGGACCCAACACTGTGCGGTACACATAACAGGCACTCGATAAATGTTTTAACTTGACTGCATTCTTTTGCACTTAACTAAAATAGGCAAAAGTCTCAATTTGCCTTTTTCATGATTTTTCAAGTGGTCCAGATTCAGTTGGCACTGCAGACAATACAAGAGCAATCAGCCAAGAATGAAATGCCCTAAAGACGGGAAAAGCAGACATTAAAAACACTTGCTGGAGAAAGTCCTCAGCATGAGCAGCGGGCAGGCGCTGCAACTGCGCCACTGAGGGCACCGACGGGGCGGGACTCATCTGCTCCCAGGGATCTGATGATCCCATTATTCTCCAAGTTTGCTCAGATTAATCAGAATCTCAAGTCTTCCGAGGCTCCCGAACACCCAACTAATAGCTACATCAAGGATAAATTTATGCTAATCTGTTAATGTGTACGCCCCCCAGTCATTAGCTGGGGAGATTGGCTCCTCTGTACAATCGCTAAGGGTTTCTTAAAAAGAGAACTAATGGAAATGTCTTTAATAATTCTCCACGCTGACTCTGTATTGTTTTTAGTGCTCACACATATGTGCTTGCAATTTTTCATCAAGTATCTATCTACAGAATCTTATTATTTTGCAAGATGGCTTCTGGTAGACAGCAGTTTCTAAGGGAGAAACGGCTTTTTGATGGATGTGGCTTACTCAAGTGTATTTAATAGATTCCATTGAGGATAGTTTGTCATCAAGAATAACAATACAAATATTTTGATTTATGTTGGCTCATTAATTATTTCCTTACTAGTCCATATTTTGGAGTAGCTCCATATATGCTAAATTTATTTTTTAAAGTTTTCATCTTCATTTAACAGAAAGCCCTCCTGTAGTCCCTTCTGAAACAACTGTTGTTTATTGGCCATGAAGATCAACTGTACTTTCCCTGCCAAAGGTAAATACCCCAAAAGAAATCCAAATTACACTGAATAAAAATTTGGATGAGCATCATTTGTGCTTTAATTTGGATAAAAACAGTCTTCAGAGGTTATGTGCTGTGAGGGAGAGTTGGCTTATTATAAGATGGAGGTTCCTAAATGACTGAGGTTAATTCCAATCAAACTGGGTTTTGTCCCAAACTGGTTATTTTGTGTGGTCCTACACAGTAAAATGAAACGATTAGTTGGAAAGCAATGGTGTGTCTGGTTGGTTTAGTCTCTAAGGAACAAATAATTCATTTGTGTGCTAAGTGTCATCATGGCTAGACTGACCCATATGTTCACCTGATACCTGCCCAGCAAGCAATCGCCTTGACATCTGCCACCCCGGCCTTCCCTCTGCACCTTCCACATACATCCCTGTCTCTTCTCTGGACTTCTTTGCTCCCTTACTTATTCCACTGTTTGACCATGGCCTTGGGCAAATCACAATCTTGCTGCTACTCAGTTTTAATATTAAAATAGGAATAATTTTTACCTAAGGACACCTTTAGGGATACCCTAAGGAATAATCAAGATAATGTAGGTAAAGTAGCACAATGTCTGAAGCACGGTAAATACTTGATTAATATAAGTTATTATTATTATGAATATTATTTTCATCTTTACCCTCTTCCCTAATTGGCAAGAAGGGCCAAGGCAGTAGCTAGGTGCTGAAGAAGCTGGGCCCAGAGCTGGGTCAGGAGAGTTGGTTCTTGCAGACGGAGCTAAGGGAACCCTTGCAGTGGGAGGAGAGATGAGGACCTCTCCCTGAAACATGACCATAAGCCTCCACTCTCACTGACCCTTCAGCTCGCTGGAGGGCGGATGTGAAAGAGTTGATGGAGCATTGCATTGACATAATGGGTCATTTCACCACTGGGCCAGCAGGAACACAATGACTTCTATGAAAGGCTTGGGGTGAATGTTCCATCCAGTGGATACAATTCAGTCATTAAGTCCCACTGCTGGGAACTCTCCGCCCCATTTTATTCCATATCAAACAGTTGTTTCCTGCAGGTAGACTCATGCTGAAAGCTGTCCTAAATGCTTTCGGCATTGTGGACTTCCCCTTTACTGATGTGTAGAATCAGGTGTGTGTTCCCAGTGAGAAGAGGGGAAAAAAAAAAAAAAAACCCGAAAAGTTTTGTCTATGTTAAGCTAGGACTTGAAAGTTACATGTTGGTCACTGGCAACCACGCTGAGGGCCCCACGCGGCTGGGAGGTGGCCATCTCATCGCCTCATTACCATTACTTACCCACACTGCCTTCCCCCTTAACTGCCCCCTTTCAAAGTGACCCTGTTAGAGTATAAATCAGATCACGTCGCATCACCTATGCAGAACCATTACACTTCAGAATAAAATCCACTATTCTTACCGCAGTCTATAAGGGCCGGCGTGCTCTGGCCCTTCTTCCCACCTCCAAACTCATCCAGGACTCCTCTATCCCTCGTCCCAGTGCCTCCCATGCTGCTCCTTCTGTCCTTCCCACCTCGTGAGTGTTGTCTGTCCTCCGTGTGGAGCTGCCGCCCGCTTCCCTCCCTGGCTGCTAGTTACTCACCTCAAGCCGCCTCTTCCTAGAGAGGCTCCCCCATCATCCTGCATAGAGACCCTTAGCTAACACCCCTAGGAGCTCCCTGCTTCATCAGTATTTTTATTAGCTCGAGAGCTTTTATCACGATGGCTACTCATTTTGTGTATTTCTTCACTTATTCATTTAGTAATAACTGTAGTTGCTTGTGGGTAGGAACCTATAAATTGCTGCGATAGCCATGGCATCCAGGCCAGTGCCTGGAACAGAGCAGACATGGATTATGTATTTAATGAATGCACACACAAATGCTTCCTTCAGGACTTTTCTATGTTATGCAAGACAGCATGACATTTTATAATTATGCTTATGGCCTCTTTATGAACATTTTTTTGGAGGCAGGAATGGGATCGCACAGATCACAGTGAAAAAGAAAATAGTAATGGGCTGTCTAAAAGGGCCAGAAAAACACTGATGAGTGCTAAATCACCTGATGACAATAGTTTAAAAGAGAGTTTCTGGAATCTTGTGCAAGAAACAAAACTGAGGATACCTATAGGTGAAATGTCTGCTTTATTATTATTATTATTATTATTATTACTTTTTAAGGTAGGGTCTCATTACATTGCCCAGGCTGGTCTCAAACTCCTGGTCTCAACTCCTCACACAACAATCCTTCTGCCTTGGCCTCCCAAAGTGCTGGAATTACACATATGAGCCATCATGCCCAGCAAAATGTCTGTTTTATGAAGCAATCCAGAAATCATAAAGCTGTCTTGTGATTTTAGGGCCTAAATATTTCTAAGACAAACATATACTTTTAAATATGTTATTTATTCCTTTTCAAGGAACCTGACTTGGTGTTCCACTGCACATCACTGATGGTAATATATTCACCAAACTGGCTTGCAGTGGGGAATTCTGGCCGAGGTTTGTGTGCCCTTGAGCAAGGCAAAATACCCCCTCTCTGATGATTCATTTTGAAAGTGGAAAGAAATTCTCAAAATGTGCTTGTGAACTATTTTGGTGGGGATAAGAGGGCTGCGTTATAATTACAGCCATTTTATTTTCCTTTTTACAGACAAAAATGTAAAGATGATTTTTAGAATTCCATTCGCTTTGCTCCTTTTCCGCCCAACTACCAATTCCCCTTACTGAACAGTGAGCTTTAAAGGGATGCAGGTGTTGAAGCACATTCATATGGAAAATGTTCCTCAAACACGGCCTTAAATTATACTTGGTGACCAATGTGTGAATATTTATGTCAGAGTTTGCTCATCCATTAAAGGAAAGAGTATTTTTCCATTACAAGTCTCATATCTTGATAAAACACTTACCAGATTATGTTCCACCTTTCTGAAGGAGTCTCCTGTTAAAATGGTATATCTAGTCCTTTATTTTTACATTGTTATAAAATATGTTCAGGCACATAAATTGTTTTTCGGTTAACATTCCCTCTCTTGCTTTATTTTCCGTTTCACCTACACAGGCTTCAATGAATAAGAAAATGTATTAATGTCAGCTGGTTATCTGGACAGGCTCAGTTGCATACACAACCATGGGTTTTTATGACTGTTTAATTTTCAGCACAGTAGGCTAAAGTTGTATCGATTTTTCATAATGTCATAAAGCAAAATATCTATTGAAAAAGGGGCAATATGATAGCAACTGCTGTTTCTAAAGGCGGCCATACCTTGATGAAGGTAGCCTGATTGCTGTATCCACACACTCACACCATTCTCCATTCATCTCTCCAAAATCCATCATTAGATTATTCTTGTCTGTAGCTGTTGTGATCTCCTACGTCAAACAGTAAGTCTTCCTACACATAAACAGCCAGGTAAGGAACGTGGGGTTGGGTAGGGAGGTGCAGGAAAGGAGCTGAATTTTAAGGGCAAGTTCTTAATTAAACAAGAAACTTGATACGACTTCCACCTCTAACACATTAGAATAAATACTTGATTAAATCAGAAAATTGACACCTGGTCCCTTCAAGGGTCAAGAGAGGTTCAGTGAACCTTCCGAAGAGAAAGCACGACCAAATTCTGGCTCGGTGGGCCAGCAGGAGGGCAACAGGCTAGTCATGGAGGCAGTACTTGGCCTCGGAGAATCA
This sequence comes from Indri indri, assembly GCA_004363605.1. Classification (NCBI taxonomy): domain Eukaryota; kingdom Metazoa; phylum Chordata; class Mammalia; order Primates; family Indriidae; genus Indri; species Indri indri. Next base: position 89,212 of record RJWJ010001179.1, read on the forward strand.
GAGAATCTTCCAGAGGTGGAGCTAAAAATAGAACGTATTTGTGGCAGGTGTCTGAAAGGCTGAGAAAAGTCTCTTAGCTATATTCAGGAAAAATAAGATCTTCTGGCATTTGCTTTGGCTCCCAACTAAATGGCTTTTAACGGTGAGGCCAAGTATATGTCAAAGCAAATTTTAAATTTAACTGCAATTAGATTTGTATCTCATTTTCACTCTGTGCTTAATTCTATCACTGAACTTTTCACATAATTGTATGGCCCATAACAGGCATTCTGTACCTGTTTTTTAATACAATTCCTAAATCATTGCTTGAAAGGTCTCCACCTCTCTGCCACAGGAGTTGTCCTCCCTCATGCAACAGCACCTATTTCTCTGGATAGGTCTTGCTTACTCCCCTAAAGAGCTACTGATAGTTCTTTCAGGAGTTTGACGCTATAACTTCACAGTGAAATTAGGCCTTGAAAAGGACCAAACTACTCATGCCAATCCATTGCCAACTTAGAGGGAGGAAAGAACAGTGGAGCAAGGAGAGTGTCTTCATTCTTCAAACTGTGAAATCATGGCTCCCACTGAAGTTGGAAAAAAAAAAAAAGATTAATAACTTAGGTTTATGTAACCTGTGATTTTCAAAAATAACTTCTCATACATGAGCTCATTTGGTACTTTTAAACCTGCAAATATATAACCAAGACTGAAAAAAAAATCTCAAAAAAACTTCCTTGTAAGATACAGAAAAGTACATATATTTCGTTTGTTTATAACTGAGAAAAGCACAGAGAACACAGGCCTGTCAGCTAGAGGGGCGTAAGTGACTGCAGCTTCAAACCCCACATCCCCTCTTTCTAGCCTATTGTCTTTCTGCTTCTCTTGGCTCCCCTTCCTCCGTTACCAGCCTAGGGCTAAGCTAAGCCTGAAAGGGTGTTAATGATTCCTTTCAGAGGCAGCAAGGACAAAGGAAATATTGCACAAGAGAATTAAATGTTTCAGATTTCATTCCACACTGGGCAGAGAATAAGAGATATACACATTCTCAAATATTAAGATTGCTGCTTCCCATCTCTGTCTTTGTCAATTGTTGGCAATAGCTGGGAAGAAAAGAATAAAAATGTAAGCAATATACACATTCCACCTTATGTGTAGGCTTTCTGCTAGAGGTAAGGAAAAAATGAAGGTCTCTGAAAAGTACGGAGGGAGAATTCTGCAGGAAGAGACCCAGAGGCATATTGCCAAGAGTGCATGGGGTTGTTCTGTTTTGTTTTCTGTGCAAGACAGAATCATTTCATTATTTACAAGAGTTGTTCTTTTTCTACCCCAGAAGGAAGCCAGAAAATTAGAAACAACACAGAAACTCTTTTTGTGACATTTTACATTTTATTTCTTAGTTTTGAGAAAGAGCTTTAAATGAACTAGCATAGTCACAAAGTAAGGGAGGGAGAGAGATTCCCACAGTCTTTTTTTTTTTTTTTTCTTCAGAACTATAAAGTTCTTAACTTCTCCAGTAGTAGAGGGCTCTGAAAAGTACTTTCAGAACACAGTTCCAATGTTTCTTTTCAGACAGTTCTTAAGAATGTTGGCCTGTGAACAACAACAAAAAAAAGTTGCTTCAACCGCAGCCTTCACTCTGCATTTGGCCCACATGCACTGCTGATGTTGCAGAATAAATACCAGTGACACCACAAGCAACTCGAAAAAAATTTTTTTTGGACTGACAAAGTGCACGTTATGCAAGACTTAACTGAGTACATTTCTTCACATAGAGAGAAACAGCACAGTGATCACGGGGCAAAATCCAATGAATTGAATACACTGGGCGTTTTAATTACAGAAAACTGCATTCTTGCCATAATTTTTTATAACTGTATACACCTCCTGCATTAAACCAGTTCTGGGTTTAGGACCTAAGCGAACTACACTGAGACACACAGCCGGACTTCCTACTCCTTATTGCCATCACAGACTAAACAACCACTAGTCATGAATAAAACATCAAGGTGAAATATAAATATACACGTCGACCCTCTCCAAGGTATCATGGCAAAAGCCTTTACACATAATGAAACTGCTTGGTGCCCCTCTTGTGGAAAGAGAATGTGCAACCAGGTGTGCCAGGCTGGGGCCCAAGAGTCCAGCTTTTATTAACCCAAGCTTAGGCCACTAAGCTGCCTCTCAACATCAAGGAAGAGTGGTGAATTTAGGCCGATCTGACAAAAACCAAAAAAAATGCGCAATTGTAAAGGCATATAGCCCAGTAAGGAACAGCCAGGATGCCTAGGAATTAAAGAATAAGAACAAGAAAGCTCAGTTGAGGTTTAGAATTAGAAGGGAAACAGTGAAAAGCTACACTGGAGCATGCTGCTCCCGAGGGTGGAAGCCTGAAGTGAGGAAGTGCGTTGCTGCAGGAGGCGGGGTGCTCCGTGGGGGGACAAACCAGGTGGGCCCCAAGACGCCTACTCTGCCTGCATGACTGACATGCTCAAACTCAGCTTTTATCCTGTAACTGCAAAAAATCAATCACCACGGTCCCAAATTAGACATTTTTCCAAGAATTGAGTCATTCTACTCCAAGGTTGGATTCAGTAATCTCAGAAAGAGATGCAAGAAAATCAATTTCCTGATAAAGACAAAATATCTCATCAAGAGCATTCCTGGGAGACAGACTGCATGGCCAGGAGAACGAGGCAAAGTGCAAAAGAAGCAAAGACTGCCAAACAACACGAAATGAACAGCTAATTCTTGGATTGGTATATCCGTTCACTCAGGAAATGGAGTTTCAATGATAAAGCTATCAAAACTAATGATAAACATTCGAGTACAGATGTCTTTTTTATAGAATGTCTTTTTTTCCTTTGGGTCAATACCCAGTAGTGGGATTGCTGGATCAAATGGTAGTTCTACTTTTAGTTCTTTGAGGTATCTCCACACTATTGTTTATAGCAGCACAATACACAACTGCAAAGATGTGGAAACGACCCATGTGCCCATCAATACGTGAGTGGATTAATAAAACGTGGTGTATGTATACCCTGGAGTACTACTCAGCCATAAAGAATGGTGAACTACCTCTTGTATGATCCTGGATGGAGCTAGAGTCCATTCTTCAAAAGAATGGAAAAACAAACACCACATGTACTCACCATGAAATTGGTACTCATCGGTCAACACTCATGTGCACATATGGAAGTAACATTCATCAGGGATCAGGCAGGTGGGAGGGGGGAAGAAAGGAAGTGTAAATTCACACCTAACAGTTGCGGTGTGCACTGTCTGGGGAATGGACACTCTTGAAGCTCTGACTTGGGTGGGGCAAAGGCAATATATGTAACCTAAACATTTGTACTCCCATAATATGCTGAAATAAAAAAAAACAAAGGTAATAATAAAGATTTTTCCCCATCTAAGTCATTGCTCACCCCATATGCAGGACCCAGACCCCAGGCTTAACCATGTAGGCCTTCACAGAGCTACACAGTATGCACTGTTGCTCGCTACTCAAATGGTGTAAGGCTGATGTTTGCCCTTCTCGTGTTTGTTTGTCCGTTGTGTTTGCCCAGCATGGAAATACAAGGGCTCCTGGGCCCTGCAACCTGAGTACCAAGTTAGCTCACAGTTCAGATCTAAGGACCCGGCTCATCCAATCCACAGTTAACAAGTTTTCTTGAAGGTTCTAAATGCAATCATTGTTTTGAAAACTCATCTGCTTAAAATAAAAAAAGAAAGTATTGCCAGGAACTGCTTAAAGGAAAACAAAAAACTCATTTAATTTTTTTTAAACTTTGCCCATCAGCTGCCAAGTAAACTTATTAAGTCTTTGTTTTATGAGGAATCATGAAACACGTCCAAAAGCAATTTTATATAGCCAGTAGGTACTAACCAAATACAGTGCCATTCACATTTACAGTTTTTTTTTTTCTGAGTCCCACTGTAAACCCCCCAAAATGAAGGCACACTCCTTTAATTTCTGTCACAGTTCTCTGAACACAGTGATCTTCCACTGTTCACGGTGGCCTTTCAATCAGTGTTCGATGTTCAGTCCATGTTTCAAGGATTGAAACGGTGCCTATTATATTTAAACGTTTATTTATTTTTCTAGTTTCTAAAAATAACATGAATTATTTATCCATTTTAATGTATTCTTCATCCACTGGAGAAAAGAAATTTCCTGAGAAGCAAAGAACAGAAATTCTGTATGACTGTGCATATGTATGAGATCGCTTTTCCAAACATGTCAACAGGTGGAACATGTTAACTTGATTTCACATGAGACCAGAGGCCAAAACTTTGCTTACTGTTGCATGCTTTGTTCTGACTTGAGAGAAAGACAGAGACAGAGAGAGTAAAAAACCTATAAAGGCAGACCTAGCTTAGATAGTCATAACCAAACACAGCAAGAGGCCTAGCACAGTGCTAAGGTATTATCGAAAAATAACAATGATAAAAATACCTTTCTGTAATAATATCAAATGTGTGAGTGCTGGAGGGAGGTGCAGAGAGAAAGCAAAGAGGTGTAGATAATAGTGGGACAAGAGGGTGGTGCACATAGGGCAGAATGGCAAATATTTGGGAGTAAAAGTGGTATCAGTTTAAAAAGGAAGGGGTCCCTATTCCCTAAAAATCTCAAAGAAAACTGGGACAAATTCTTCACATACAGGCAGTTGGTTAGGAGGGGAAAAGAGAAGGTAGACAGCGACACGGGCTTAATAACAAAGGCTCAAGTCACAGGTTTCCAGCCCAACCCTAGAGATCACCTGTGGGTGAGAGTCCAGTGCTAGAGTTCTAAGGCTGATCCTCAGGTCCCCATTTCCTGAGATGGTTTTCTGAGTCATGCGAGGCAGGGAAGCAAAGAAGTTAATGAGGCTGCAGTTAACAGGCTTACAACCATGGGCATCAGCCCAGTTTGTTCTCCAGGGGCAATACATGAACACAAAGGCAATACATGACCAGTAATCTTATATAAAAAAGAAGACCCTCTGTCCTTGTAGTACTCACAAACTCCAAATAGAATCATTCAAATTTTCATGGCCCTTCCAATAGTTTTCATCTTAGACTTGGGGCTTTTTTTTCTTAATTTGTCTGCCCTTAAGTATCCAAGGTGGATATGAAGAATACTATGCTGTAGTCCTTTCTCCCTAGGGCCTGAGTGAAGACCTGAAACACAGTGGGACACCTGCATAGCCTGGTGTCCATCACTGAAATGCTGCATTTGCCAAAACAAAGAAATTCACTGTAAGAGATGGCATCATATCAATGATTCTATATTAGAGAGCTGCTTCCACATCTTTATGGAGGAATCTGAATAATACAACTCTGTTCATTTGGCTACGAATTTCTTAAAATAGATAACTTCATGCAACAAATGTTTTACTTTGTGTACATGGTGAGTGGGAAAGTTTTGTTTTTCTGGCCCCACATATTGGGTGTATGTATTAGGCAGAAGAAAACTAATGGGAAGTATTAATTCATGAAGCTCTGGTCATTTTTATAGCTTTATCTTGATGTCTTAGTTACTGTCAAAGAAGTGCTATAACATTAGCATACTAAAAAGGATATTCACTCTAAATTTGAATATATACATGTATATATTGATACTATGTTGTATGATATACTTATATTACCTAAATAAAACTCATTTCCAGTAATATGCATGATTTATATTTACTTAAATTTTAGATTTTAAAATGTTTCAATGACTATTATCTAATTAAAAGATATATATTTGTTTACATTTCAACTACGTTGTTCTTCTCTTTACACAGAAATGAACATTCTCAATCTCCCCGTTTCTCAATGTCTGTCTTCCTCTTTCATTTCAGTTAAATTCCCATGAAACTGGTGGAAGAAATTTCCCTTTGAGAATGTGAGGATGCATGTTAAGTGAAACATTCTTCTTTTATTTTCAGGAAAAAGAATGCTGTACTGTTTTCATATCTGGGTTAGTATTTGACTTACCAAAGGTGACGTAACGATTCCGGTGGTCTTTGGAATTTTAGCCTCAGTTGAAATCTTTGCAGCGATTCCTGCAATTTCTGTTATCTATAGGCCTTAACCAGAGATGTGAATGTACCCTTGTATTTTTCAGAAGAAAAATACCTCTGTCAAATAAATAGTATGCTGCAGAAGTATTGCAGAGGCCTTAAAGGGGAAGATGTTTCTTCCCCAACATTACCTGGAAGTTTTCCTTTACTTTGAGATTACCGAGCAGCCCTTCCCTTTTGTACTCAGCACATGCATTTGAGAGGAGCCTGCTTTTCCCAGGCGATGATTTCAGTCCTCCTTGGATGATGTCACAGTGGCGTGGCCCCTTCTAAGCACCAGCCTGCCACCACTAACACTCCCGAGGCTGATGTGGGGAGGGTGGGATCTAGAATACTATGGGGCTGGGGCTCAGCGCTCACATTCCATTTCCTCTCTTCTCGTTAGTGTCTGGACATAACGTCCGTAGTTTTCTCCACCACTGAGATTTTTTTTTTTTTTTACTCTCATATATTAGTAATTCCTGTAAGATCCAGCTGCCTGCTTTGTGTTAGGGAAGTTTCTGCAGGATTGAACACACCCGGTTGTTTAATCCACTTCTACAGAAACAACACAGTTATCCCACAGGAAAGCTGCCATTTCACAACCACTCTTGCTTTCCCTGAAGCTGCACTTTTTTCCTTTCACTCAAAATCTAATCCCTTCGGCTCTCTGTTGCTACAGTTTCAGAAGAAAAATTAGATTATGCCAAGAATATAAATACTGAAAAACAAATGTTCTGAACTGAATTTAGCTTACCTTTTTAATGTTCATTTTAGAATGATCGGTCGGTGCCCTAAAATAAATCCTCTCTGACATTTGATTCTCACTTAATCTTCACCTTGGTTGAAGCTCCTGGGCCTCCACCTCTCTCTGCTCTCCCGCCCTTCAACTCTGGGTTGCCCGGCAACCTCAAACAGCTGGTCGCCCAAACAGGGACAGTAAATGGGATTAACTCTGGAGGAAACTAATTGAAGGAAGCATTAGTATGCTCCCAATCAGAATTATTTCAATACTAGCTGATTAAGTTGCGCTCTGCTGTCCTAAGTAAGAGAGTGCAGGTGGAAGACCTGCCCCAGACCTGAACACTGAATATTCACAGCAGTGGTGACAGCAGCTACCACATCCATAATGGCGACAGCCCTGTGCTTGCAAAGGAGCACAAAATCGTAATACTACAGGTCCTTTGCCCCCTACTCCTCTCATTCTTGTATTGTGCATTCGTTTACTCACTCTCTCCCTTATCCATTCACACGTATTTATTAAAAGACAGCAGACTAGTATAAAAATTCTGTGGCCTCTGGGGTAGACCAGACTTTTGTTTCCATCTTAGCTCCACTATTTTGTATCTTTAGTTTCTTAAACTTTCTAAGTCTTAATTTCGACATTGGTAAAATCAGGTTACCAATGCCCACCTTAGAGAGATGCTGTGAAGATTAAATGGGACAGAACATGCAAATCAACTACCACAGTAATTGTCCAGGTTAGACCTTCAGTTAATTCACTTCCCCTTCAACCCAGGGTACTTGAATTCAGGAGAAAACCCAGAGGCACGTTAGCCAGTTTGGGGCTTGTGGCTGTATTTCCAGTATGAAGTAAAGACATGAATGAAATCTTAGCGGTAGAAACTGAGAGGAATGGGCAGGTGTGAGACTTGTTTTGAAGAAAAAATGAATATGGGATAGGTTATGCTGCAGTAACAAATTAACCACCACATACCAATGCCTGAGCCTTAGAAAGACTTATTTCTTGCTCTCACTACATACCCATTGCAGGCTGAGAAGCTCTGGTTTACACAGTCACTCAGGGACCCGACTGACAGGGACGCCACCGTCTTCTAACTGCACCACCTGGAACACAGTTCTGTCATTCTTCCCACATCGGGGGCGAAAGACACTTGAGCTTTCACTGCCTACATCCTGAAATTACACGTAATATGTTTTCTCACAGCTTCTTTCCCAAAACTAGCCCACATGGCCCCACTTACTACAAGGAGGCTGAGAACTACACTCTTACATGTGCTCAAAAGAGGGTGAAAAGAGGATATCATAAAACACCAGTAATGTCTTCCACTAGACACCTTGGTGGGTTGAACCACTTCCTTTCTGGTAAAGGTGGCTTAAATCTCTTCAAAGTTGCACTAGTTCATTCAGAAAATATCAGCTATTTTAATGGTTTTAACAGTCTATTTAAGGGAGGGGGCTCAGATTATGAGAAAGATAGGTGAGCCCATGAGAGACAGAAGCTATTCCCTACAAGACCAGCAGTTTTCAAAGTGTGGGCCAAGGCCCTCTGGAGACCTCTAACACCATTCGAGGTCATCCAAGAAGTCTTCCCTTTTCCAAATATGTATCTGTGGGAGGCTGGATTTTATATACTTCCCTTACAACATATTACAGCAGCTTCAGTTGCCAAAGCAGATATAAGAATCTAGCTATCTTCTATTACATTAAATAAAATATTAAAGAGACATTATTCTGTTAAGCCAGATACTAAAGAAATTTGCAAAAATTGTAACACAATGCCACTCTTCACATTGAATATTTTTGTTTTGGAAAATACAGGGTTTTTTTTTACAAAAATATTTTATTTATATTTATATTAATGTGTTCACTATTATTTTTAAAGAAAATAATAAATGTTTTATTCCTTTAATTTTGATGTCTAATATACTAAGTATTGATAGATAGTACCCTCTTAAAGACAATTTTTAAGAGTATAAAAGGTGTACTGAGATCAGAAATTTGAGAACTCTTTATGTCAATCATACAGCCCCTAAGAAATTCTGTGCCCTGGGCGAGTTCCCTCTGTGGGGGATGGGGCTCCAGAATCTCCGTAGAGTGAAGGAGTTCACTTAGGGTTTAGATTCTCATATTCTCTGCAAGTCAGAGAAGCGGATTTGGGGACTGGGGAGATAAGGCACCCTGAAGGTTAGACTGGTCCAATCCAGAGTTCTGAAGTTCAGATGAGTACTCTTAGGTACCTGCATTTCAATGAAGCCCAGAGCCAACATTGGGATGGAATGATTTAGCCAGTGAATATGCCTAGCTTGGTTGTTCTTTGTTCATTATCACTCAAAAAAGTGATCGTAAAACCTTCGCTTCTTTTTAAACAAAAATGGTCATCCAAGATGCTACAAATGTTAGTAAAACTTAAAGAGGCTGTTACCAGTAAGGTGGTAACTTGAGGTATGAAAACAGGACAGAAATGAGACTGGAGAAGAAAGTGGAAAAACCTGTGCAATGATTTTCTCATTTTCAAATCTGGGGATGCTTGGAGGACTTCTAAAAGCGTGTCAAGGCACTACAGGAGCAGCCACCTGGCAATTTAATTCCTCAGGATGAGTGATGCTTTTTGTAGTTCTTTTTCTCTTTATTTACCCTTAGGAATGTCCTTGTCCAGTTCATCCACCTTTTGTGTGAATTATAAATATACAAAAAAAAAAAAAAAACAATAGGAGAAGGGGATGTAGATAATATACAATATGGGTTTTGAGAGATCTGCATGGTTTCAGGGTCTGCCCCTGTGGTAGGATACTCTCCTACCTTCTCTGTATTTTTTTTTTCTTTTTTTCAATGTCTATAGTCTCCCAACTGTTTTCTTGTAGAAAGAAAAATAAATGTGAACTCTTGTCCAATAAAGTAATAAGATTTGTTATCTGTTTTCTTTTCCTTCCACCAAAGACAGAGGCCATCTTTGCAATCTCTCCTTGGTGGAGATTATATATATATATATATATATATATATATATATATATTTCCTCCGCTCTGAATCAGTGACTAGAAAGCTTAAAAAAAAAAAAGAGTGGGGAAGGAGGGGAAGGCAGAAAATAGGAATATTTAAACTATACAGAATAAATAAATAATTCAGTGATATTAACCTCTCAACTACCTGAAAAGCATCCTTTGTAGCTCAAATGGTGAGCCGGCCTTGTGAGAGAAATGGTGTTTATCATTTATTTAATACACATGGCTGCAGCCTAAGGAAGAAAAGTTTAAAAGTAATGTCAACAGGCAAAGGATCACACTAGGAGTCATAGAGCTCACCTTGCGTTTCTCCCCGAGGCAGAGCTGATGTGAATTCATTCAGGGCCATTCTATTATTCATGCAAGGAACTGTCTATCACAAATGCAATATGAAAAGGAGGTGCGCCCCATGTGAGGCATGAAATATCATCTCTAATAACTGGCAGTTTAATTTCAAGATTTCGGGACTGCTCATTTAAAAGTACCTGAAGCAAAGTTCTAAAGAACAGAATGATAAAGGAAATCATTGTTGTTATACTTTAAGAAACCTTGTCCCATTTCTGCTAGAAAATATAAGAAATTGGGTTAAAAAGAAGATATGGAAAATAATGCAAAACTGACAATAGAATGTCACGGCAGACAGTGCCTCAGAACTTTTATAACTCTGTAGCGTATTTGCCAGGACACAGTCTTTGTAATTATCTTGGAAAACAGGTCTTATTCTTTTCTAATTCAAGGGCAACTGAGAAAAGAACTCACAAAATTTACAGTAGAATCTTGAATTTATAGGAGAACCTAGACCTTGAAGCACAATCATTTGCTGAATAGAGTCATGGTATTTGTGACTTAAACACTTAGAAAGAACAATGGCACTCGCCCATTATAATAAACTTATGTAAGTGGTGAAGAAACTGGGACCCAGGGGCAGATACAGGACCAGAACTCTGGACTCAGCATAAGCCAGTGTTCTTTCTACTACACCCTATGGCTTTTCAAGGTTATGTTTTAAAATAATATAATGCTAATGATAACAAGTGTTTAAATTTCACTTCATAAACAACGGGTTCAAGTATATCTTCCAGCAGATGCTCAGACACCTTCACATCCATGGCACCACGTGTGCTACTTGATGTGCGCCTCTTGTTCCTGGATTAAAAAAAGGAGGATCATATCCTAAAACGCCTGAATTGGATATATTGTGGATATGGGTGACAGTTTTGGTGGCAATAGTTAGGCTTGTGGGATTCCTAGTTCTAGGCTCTTCAGGTGAACCAAACTGGAGCTGCAAGTAGAGATTATAATAGAAAAAGGAAGCCAAAGCCCACTCGACCAAGAAGGGGAGTTAAAAACAGAAGGTCAAATAGAAACAGAGGTTATGAAGCCAGTACTTCCTATCTCAATGACAAAAGTGCAGAGCAGCAGTAGATGTAATCAGGACCCTGTCTGAAGCCACAGGCTGGAGCAGATGTTGTCTGTGCACAGGTTGCACGTGCCAGCTGTGGCAGGGTGAGCAGGTGGGCTGGCTATGATTAAACAGAGGGTCGAGACAGGCTCACACATATGGGAAGTATTATACTGGTTTGCTTGTGGTATTGCTGGTCTAGCCCCACATTCTCTCCAGCTGGACATTTCTCCCAGCTTTATGGGAAGGCAGAGGCAACAACCAGAGCCTCAGCCCACCCACTGTTGATGAGGCTTGGCTCTCTTCTTGGGGTTAAACAGACCCAAGTACTCCTCTGGCCACTTCCGCTCTAATGTGAAAGTCGTCAAAGTAAGGGATTTGTAGGCAAAGAAAATGAGAGTATGACAAGAATTGTGTCAGGGATTGAGTGAGAGGAGACAGATGTTAGCTATAAGTAAACAACTGAAAGTCAAAGAAAAATTCAACCAATTAATCAGTCATTGCCAACAGTCCACAATGCCAAACAGCCGACTTTTGTGGTCCAGCTTCCGCGGGTGTTTAAATTTAGTGATTCAGGACAGAGCATGTGCTTGAGTGAAAAAAGCACAGGCATGTGCAGGCACACACATGCACACAGGCACATACACACACATACACCCACGTACACCCTCACACACTTTTCCTTCTGCTGATTTTGCTTGGTGTGTCTGCCAAATGATCACACTCCAGGTCCTGCCGCTTTGGAGTTTAGAGGACTCAGGAACTTAAGAAAGAGGAAGACGGGGATGAGGTAGAATACAGAGCATTTCTGTGTCTCAAATGAGAGAAAGGAAAGCACTGTGCAGGGTTTTCTGGCTGTCTGGTCTCTGAGAAATCGGGATTAAATGTCACCCTAGAGCCTAGAAATTCTAGGCCCTATTATGTTCAGTATCAGGGAATCACAGTGAATAAACAGAGAGGGTAGGAGAGCGAGGATGTGAAGGGGGCTACGGCTGGCGGGCGAGAGGAAGCAGAGCAGCCAGAAATGCAGCGGGAGGAGCCGGTTTGTGAGAGAGGCCACATAACAAGCGTCCTCTGCTGCCCAACAGTGCTGGTACGAGCCCACTTGGAAATGGGAAAAGACATGGTTTGAACCTCGGGACTAATCTCAGGAACAATGCCATAAAGAAGGGTCCATTGCATCATTTACCTTAAAAGCTGACAGCGAAGCATCCAGCAGAGTGTCCCACATATAACAGACTCTCAAAACATGTTATCACCTTGCCCTTCCATACAATTACCTTGAGTGACACTGAATAAGATAGTCTACATTATTTACAACATTTAAAAAATACTAAAAACCTGAATATATGCATAATCTATGACCATCCCTTTCCTAGGTATACATCTGACAGAAATGTGTCCATTCATTTACCGAAATACATTTGCTAGAGTGTTTGTAGCAGCAGTACTCACAATAGTCAGAACCTGAAAATGACCAAAATGCTCCTCAATAGATTAATAAATTGTGGTAAACCTAATAGGATGCTATTTATTCTCACTGCTGTACAGTATTCTACTATGAAAATAAGGACAAATCTCACAAGTATAATGTTGAACAAAAAAAGCCAGATACAAAGAGTACATACATACTGCATAAATCTGTTTATACAAAGTTCACAAACAGATGAAAAGCACCTCTACTACTAGAGGTCCCTAAAGTGATTATTCTTGGGGGGGAGGGGTTAGTGACAATGAGGAGTTGACACATTCCTAACAATGGTTGTTATGTCAAAATTAGCCAATGTCTTGTTTTCGAGGAGAACATACAGATGCATATGCACACATGAATTCTTGTGTTTAAAGAGTAGGACGCTAAGCACATTATTGTCATGTGATTTGTAGTAATCAGGACAGGTAAAACTCTTCCCTGGAAGGCAGTATAGTAATAACAATGAAAAAAAGGATAGGATATAGTGTAAAACAAAGCTGAATTAAACCATGATTCAGGTACTCACTAGTTCTGTAATTGGGGCAAACCTACTGTGTGCTTTAATTTCTTCATAAATTAGGGGTAAAATATTTATACCATACAGATATTGTGAAAATTTAAAGAAATGACAAATGGTAAGTACTAACAGTGACTGTTAACAATGTTAATTTTATTCTTTTACTTCCTCAGTCAGTGTATATATATTCTATCTTTGTGATGTGATTATAACAGTACTTTCAAGGCCATTGCATCACTTGGTCACTGAAAACGCAGGCAACATTAAGTCAAATGCGACACCCAGTTCCTGCAATGCAAAATTTGCTAGTGTTGTTTCTTCTCACTGGGCAACCACTGCCATAGTTTCTAAGGCTGCATGTCAATGGATCCCATCAATGTTTCCTTTGCCTATTTTGCTAATAGTTAGACAACTGCATCCAGCATATGAAGCCTTCTTCATTTTCATTCATCCTCTGCAAACCACATCACCCTCCCCAACATATTTAAATTGAGGATTTTGCCCAGGTGGACAGAACACATCTCCAGGCCTGTTTGTAGGTCCTGACCTCTGCCAGAAATTAGGCGGCGTTCAGGTAAGGAATGATTCCCCAACTTCGCAGACAAATTCACCTGCTGGGAGACTGGCACATCTTTGAAATGTCCCGATTGGCATGAATGGTCCCGGAGATTGAAATGAACAACCCCTGGGGAGAGGGTTGTGATGCAACATCAGGGAACTCAGCTGTGCAAAGCTGGGGAGGCAGAGAGAGAGGAGACGGGGCACAGTGATGGCAACATCTCAGATACTTTCCCTTCCTCCAGCGCTCTACGTACAACTTCTGAAATCCTCACTTGCGGTCCCATTCCCTACTTTCTTTATCTGTTTTCACATATTCCACTCTCTGGACCTAATTCTATGATTCCTTTTCAACTTTTCTTAGCTTTCTATTTCTATTTCTCTATCAATCCAGATTTGTTCTTGTGTATTTATTGAGCTCATAAATAGAACTTGGGCCCTGGAGGAACAACCCCCAAAATTAAATACATTCTATTTATTCAATTTATTTTGAAGTTAATATTACAGCAAGTGAACCATAATTTCATTTCTTTATATACTGGTTAATGAACCTACATTTTGGCAGACATGAAAGCTTCTTTCGGAGCTTTTCTCTCCTCTTTTTTTAAAGGCTTTTTAAAAAGTAGCTTTACAGGCAAGTTTCAGTAAGGGGGTGAGGATGGAAGTTTGATACTACAAACCTTCCTTCCCTTTTCTCTCAAATCTCAAGCTTCCCTTCTTTTGCTGAGCATCTTAAACAAGCAGGCGGATGTTTTTCCTCTTTTATTTTTTAATTGCTTATGTTGATGTGCAAGACAACATTTTCAATGAGATGCAAACGGAGTTGACCACACAGCAATAATGGGGGCTTTGTGGGCAGCTCAGCATGTGCTGTGTTTCTCTGAAGCCTTTAGGTCCACACCCCCCAGCTCTACAAAGGGTCAGTACATTGCAGCTTCTCTCTCTCCCATACCAAAGAGATGCTCGACTGTGAGAAAACACAGCAGGTAGACTAGCCACTGGCAGAAGTTTCCCCTTCCCTCCACTACACATTATCATGTCTTTTCCACTGACAGTCAATTATTACATTACATTATAAATAAGAGTTGTTACTGTATGAGGATTTAGTGAAAGGCTGCCATGATATGATAAACCAAAGCCAACTGAAAGAGCTATTTCACTCAAAGCTATTCAATTAGCTTTCCCTGTTAATACATCATGATAGCAATTGTGATTACAAAAAATAACATTCACTAATTTATACCTGAATGATATACAAAAGAGGTTGTTAAGTGCTTTGGAAGTATAACAGGCTTATTTTTTCATGTGGGGAGTAATATATTTTCTGTCTAAGGATAAAATTCTAGCTACAGTCTGCAAAAAAATTAACAAATAGAAATTATCTATGTTGATTTGGCATTATTCTCAAGGCTAACTGTTCATTTAAGTACAGATTTTTGCCTTCTATATAGGTATTAGAACTTTTGAAGGCTTTTATTCGACAGGGGTAGCACAGACTATGGATTTCTCTCCTTTCTTAGCTCCTCTTAACATAAGTTATAAGTACCCAAACCCAGGTAGTCTCTACTAAAATTAGTGCTGTTAAGGAAGAGTGCAGATGCTGTTGTCTGGGTAACGAGCTTGGGCACTGTAAGAAGAAAAGACAGACGTCTGTGGTCCTATTTTTTTTAAGGCAGAACAAAAGAGGGCTCCCACTTCAGGAGAGTTAGCTCACTCTTGAGGCGTTAAAATTAGACACAAAGGGCAAAACTAACAGCACATATTCCTTTGGAATTCCCTAGAAGATTCACAGCAAAAGGTGCATCTGCAAACAACAGAACAACTAATGGTATAAAAATAAACTTATGGGGTTCCCAGCCTTCTAGGTGAGTAAGGAAGGTCATGTCTTGTCAGGCTCAGGAACCTTAGAATATTGTGGGGACTTTGACAAGAGAGAAATTCCACCAAATCAATAGGTGTTATAGGTGAAATTAGGTGGCAAGTTCTTGATTTGGCCTCCTGTTCTTAAGAAGCTTTTAAAAGTCCAGTCTGAAATTTCTTACAAAAATTTCCAGCAAAGCCAATTTAAGAAGGTCTACATGGGAAATCACTATTCTTGATGCACCTATGTAAATAATCAGGCCAAATTTAATGTGATCAGCCTTATTCTGTGATCAAGGATACTTTTTCTTTGTGATTACTTTCAATCAAAAGAAGGGTGACAGTAGAAAGAAGTGTTGTGCTATGATGGAAATCCACAAATTATCTATATCACACTCCTCTGAGTTATTAGAGTCTGCCCTGTTCAATGTCTTTGAGCTATTTTGCAGCTCTTTAAATTGCAGGTAACTGAAGGACATGCAAACTCCATCTTGTCTGGTAGATTTAATTGACTTCTTCCCCAACTGTGGATAAAAACCAGTTTTGGTACTTACTTACAAACTGGCTTGAACTCCGTCACTTGCACATCTTAACAATCTTTACCAAACTTTCAGTTTTTCCAGTTTTTTTCAGTAACTGGCTACAAGTCTCCAAACTAACTTTTCAATTTTTCTCCCTCCTGTCTGACTTGGCATCAAAGAGACCTAATATCTAACTGTCCAGATCCCTAACTTGGCTCTGGGCTGGTTTGTATTTAGCCCTTTTGCTTGGGATCTGAAGAAGCTCCGTAAGCTGAAGCCTACCAACATGATACAAGCCTTGAAAAGATGCACCACAAACTGGCCGGGCATGGTGGCTCACATCTGTAATCCCAGCACTTTAGGAGGCTAAGATGGGAGGATCCCTTAAGGCCAAGAGTTTGAGACCAGCTTGAGCAACAGAGTGAAACCCCATCTTCACCAAAAATGAAAAAAAAAAAAAATTAGCCTGGTGTGATGGCACATGCCTGTTGTCCTAGCTACTTGGGAGGATGAGATGGGAGGATCGCTTGAGCCCAGGAGTTCCAGGCTGCAGTGAGCTATGATCACACCACTGTACTCTAGCCTGGGTGACAGAGCAAGACTCTGCTTAAAAAATAAAAAAATGAAAAATGAAAAAAAAGGAAAAGAAAAAGAAAAGAAGAAAATCACACCACAACAGAAGAAAAAAGGATGATGCAAGGGCCAAAATACTCCCTGGAAAGAAAGTCTAGTGAGATGCTTGGGTCAAACATGCCACTGTATAAGAATGTGGACAACATCACCACAAGCGTCAACATCCCAGCTTGGGAGCTTCCAGCTCCAGGAGCAGTGCTGTGTACCCGGACGGTTTCCCCCACTGACCTCTTGGAATCCACTAGACTGGTAACCCTCAGGGTCCCACTCCCGGTTCTTTTCTTTAACATGACCTATTATATTAATATTTTCTTTTCACTTCAGGCATCCCTCTTTTAAAATACCTATCTCTGGGACTCTAAAACAACTGACCTTTGCCACCAATTCTCAAAGATTGCTTAACTGATCATACAGGACTGATGCCAACAAGAGTTCTTGAGACACTATTCCTTTATTAGACCTTCTTTTGCCTGACTCAGGATGTTTATTATCTCTGCTGTACAGCAACAAGTAGCATTCTTCTTAAACAAAGTGGGGACTGATAATATTAAACGTTACCTGATCAGACACAGAGGCGGTTGAGACCTCCCACACTTTTGTTTACCTAGAAGCAGCAACTGCCAATGAACACCCATCTCTGTCCTTCCTCACCACTCCCATAAGACTTGTGGATGACTCCCTTGTTAACTCACCTCGGTAAAACCTTATGTCCGTTTCCCTTTCTTTGAAATGTTCCTCACTAATTAATATTTTTCCTATTACAATGGCTCAAATAAAATCATATCCTTAATCGCAGAGTGCATTTTGTCTTTCACAGTAGAGTTTGGGTTATACAGGTGTATGCATTTGTCAAAAAATCATGAAACGGTACAATTCAGGTTTGTGTATTACATATAAATTTTACCTCAAAAGAAAAATTAGGACTGTAAATAAGCAATGCACCATACATAGTTAATGATATGTACACTAACTTGTTTAGAGGCGAGGTATATGGATGTCTGTCATTTGCTTTGAAATATATCTAAAAAAGAGAGGGACTGACCATAGAGGAATGGATTGTTAAACAGTTTGTTAGAAAGCAAATATAGTGAAAAAATTAATTATAAAATCGAAGTGATGAATTTATTAGTGTTCACATTAAAATTAATGGCAAAATATTGAATTCTTTTCCTCTAAGACTGAGAAAAAGGCAAAGATATCTCTCACCATTTCTACTCAAATTTGAACCAGAGGTCTTGTCTAGTGCACTAAGGAAGAAGAAGAAACAAAGGCATAGGCCAGGCGCGGTGGCTCACCCCTGTAATCCTAGCACCCAGGGAGGCTGAGGCGGGCGGATCGTTTGAGCTCAGGAGTTTGAGACCAGCCTGAGGAAGAGCGAGACCCCGTCTCTACTGAAAAAAATAGAAAGAAATTATCTGGACAACTAAAAATATACAGAAAACATTAGCCGGGCATGGTGGCGCGTGGCTGTAGTCCCAGCTACTCGGGAGGCTGAGGCAGTAGGATCGCTTGAGTCCAGGAGTTTGAGGTTGCTGTGAGCTAGGCTGATGCCACGGCACTCACTCTAGCCAGGGCAACAGAGTGAGACTCTGTCTCAAAAAAAAAAAAAAAAAAAAGAAAGAAAAGAAACAAAGGCATAAAGATTGAGATGAAGAAAATAAAACGGTTTTAATTGTCTATGTATGGTATGATTGTTTATGCAGTAAGCCCTAAAGAATCTATAAAGCAATTATCAGCAGAAGTAAGTGCACTAGGACAAGTTATAGGATAGAAGGTCAATATATGAATATTACTTGTACTTTTATACACTAGCACAAATAAGAAAATGAAAAATTTAAAACAGCATTTGCAATGGTATCAACGAAATCAAATAAACATAAATTTAATACATATAATAAAATATAATAAATATAGGAATTAATGTAATGAAAGATATTCAAGATTTCCACTTGGGAAACATTTCTATGAGACATTTCTAAAAGAAATAAAGAAGATCTAAATAAATGTAGTTTTACATATTCTTGAATTAGAACTCCATGTTGTTATGATGTCAATTCTCCTCAAACTGAATCATAGATTTAACTAAATTTCAAGTGACCTCGGAGTGATGATAGTAAAAATAAAATAAAGATAAATTTAAAAATATAGTCAGCAATTCATATTTTGAGGATGATTGGAGATTTTTAAAAACAACAGAGCTAATTTTTGCCTGAACAGGATTTATCTGCTAATGTTGCAAAATATCCCTAAATCAAGGAAGTATCTTACTGGAAAGAGCAGGGAATGAGTTAAGTAACTCAGATTTCAATGTCATCTCTGTCCATGTATCTTTCCAATGACCTCAGATGCATAACTGAATTTTTACTCATTAGAAATTCAGTTGATAAATCCTGCTAACCCCTTAAAAACTTTACTGAAAGCTTAAACAACTTAATTTATAAAATAACACATTTATATAATTAAAAATAGAAGTGACATGAAAATAAAGATAAGCCCTTGAATTAATGTAAAACTTACAGTTTTAACAGTAAGTTAAAACAATGTAACTTATTGTATATCGGTATATGAATTTAATCTATAATAAAATTTGCTTTGCTTTTAAAAAATCAGTAAGGATGTTTAGCTCTTTTACCTTAAATTGAGCTGACTTTTAACTGTAAAATCTCTTCTTTTTTAAAAAATGAGCTACATTGTTATTAAATTCCAAATCAGACTTATTTATGCTTATATAAAACTCATTTGGTTCACCGACAATAGTATTAATATGAATACTTCTGAATATATAGTTATAGTTAGTCCTATATGAAAGACAGATAATTTTCACATATGTACTATAGTACATACATAGACACACAATATTTATAAATATAAAATTGGGAAATAGGCCTAGATTGTTTGAGTAAACTAACTTTTTTTTATAAAATTAAAGCACAGATAATAAAAACAGAATGTAGAAAACTTCTGAAAATCAAATATAAAATGTCTGGGATTTAAAGGAATTCTGACTGGACTCTAGAGTTCACTGCCTAATGTATGCACAAAATGTCAAATGTTTTGCTTCAAATACTAAAGCAAATTTAGTTTGCATGAATAGCCATGTAGCATCTAGATTCATGGAAAAATTAAGCAGGACCTCTCTAATCAATTCTCTAATAAAATGAAGAAAAAATTAAGAGTGAAAATTCACCAGGAGTAAAAGGGCGGAATGGTAGACAATCTCGAGACATGAATACCAAAAAATAAAACAGAAAGTTCAATTATGAAATGTCTTAAAATAACTCCTAGCCCCACCCTCAACCCATAAAAGTAGTATTAAGAAAAGAAGATATGTCAACAAATCCTGAGAATCGTTCACTACCTTCCTACAATATAAAAAGAAGCAAGTCCAGAAGGTGCATGGGGTGGCCCCGGGATGAGTAAAGGAACAATGTTTAAGAGTGAAAGCTCCCAACATTCCAATGGATGGCCATAAGTGCTTGCCATCTTCAAAGATGACCCATCCCTCTGGTGAAGTCAGACACTTAATGCGCTCTCAGAAGAAAGAATTGAACCCAGTACTACCATCCATAGCTGAACTTTCCCTCCCTTACCACCCTACTAACATTCTAAGAATACAGAATAAACAAAAGGCAATATCCACTTTGTTGGCTGTGCACAGAGGAGGGTAGAATGAAAGGGACAGATGACAAAACTAGATAAATCGAGAAAAATTATAAAAAGAAGTGACTCACATAATATTTTTGCTGCATTTTAGACTAACTCTTATGCCTAGGCCATATCCCATAGCGGCATTTTAGAATAACTCTTAGGTCATATCCCAGAGCAATTAAATAAGAATCTCAGGCATTAGTATTCTTTAAACTCCCCTAGGGTATTTCAATGTGCAATGAAGTTTGAGCAGTGCCTCTCAAACATTAATGTTCATAAGGATCACCTGGGGATCTTGTTAAAATGTAGTTTCTGTTTCAGTAAGTCCTGGGTCTGGGCAGGGTATCTGATTCTGCATTTCTAATAATCATCCAAGTGATACCAATGCCTCTGGTTTGATGACCATGCTGTGGATAGCAATGGTCTAGACAGAAGTGATGGTGTAAAGTTGAGAAAAATGGAAGGAGAAAAGCATGGAATTGTGCAAACATATTTTTTAAAAAGAAAAAACAATCAAGCAAAAAAAAAATAAGGAACATAAAATCAAAAGCAGTCAAATAATTCACCTGGAAAGAAAATTCAATCTAAAAAAAAGGAGTATCTGGAAAAGTGCTCCATGCTCTAGAACTTAGTAAGAATTTAAATGGAGTAAAACATCAATTCGAAAAGCAGAAGATGATAAAACAAGAGATAAAAAGATAAAAAGAGAGAATGCCAAGCTAAGGAGAAAAGATGGAGGACCAAAACACTGTCAGATATCCAAAATTAAAAAAAAAAAACGAAAAACAGATTAGAGTTGTGAAATATCATAGCAAAGAAAAAAAACAAAAGTCAAAAAGATTAAGATAAATAGTAAGAAAATGATGGGTATAAGAATACATATAATTCAACATGGATAACTGGTATGCCCAAATTAAAGAATCTAATAAGTGGGTCAGAAAATATACTCAGAGACATATGGGAAATGTTCTCTTAAACAAAGAAAAAAATGAATACATAGCTTGAAATGACACAACATAAACCATGCAAAATTACCAAAGTTAATATATATCCTCAATAAGTTATTTAATTTTAAGACTAAAAAGTAAAGATGAAGGAAAAAAATGAAGTTAATTCCAAGTAGAAAGAGGAAAAAAAACAAAAAAACAAACAAAAAAAACAGGCTCCAGGCTTTCCCATAACATTCTCCAATGTCAAAAACAATGAAAAAAGTTCCACAAATTTCTAAAGAAAACAAAAGTATACAACAAGAATATTTTAGGTGCCTAATCTTATGCAAGTTCAAATACAACAGGTAGACATTCTTGATTATAAAAGAACTCAGAGAATACTCACGAACTCCTCTGAAAAAGAACAAATGAATCACTTACGATATGCAGCAAACCAACGCATAGAGTAAAAGAGGAAGTCAGAAATAGAGAAAGACATGTCAAAATTACTGGAGCTGTTTCTACTTCTGGCATGACACAGACAAGATTCCACAGATCTGCTTCCTAGTGGAACAGGTAAAAATTATTTTAAAACAATATTTAAAGTCTCTGGAAATGGTCCTAAGTAATACAGAAAATGAGGAAGCATTTATTCAAAAAAGTCTACTAAAATTTGGTAAGGACAGCAAGAGTCTGTGGCATTTGAACAAGGATCCGATCTTTCCCTTTTCCATGTGAGCTCATCACAGGAGAAATTCAAATCCAGACGAGGCACAACTAAGAACATGGAGCTGCCTCTTTGCTCAGCTCCTAGTTACAAGGTTATCTTTCTGGGAGGGGCAGGACATCAATATTTCTAATCTTGGACCAGCTACCAGTTGCTCAGACTAAGTTCTGGGCAAATGTGGATAAAAAGTGGTGGTTCCCTTCTTCTGCCCAGCCCCAACTTGTAGTATGGTAGGTTTATCTTGAGCATGATGCTGCTGAGAATACCGGGGCCCTAAATGTCCCCACCACATTCATAAGGCAGTGGTTCCATGCTGGGAAAAAGAAGCCAAAAAGACTAAGGCTTTTTACCCACTCCACCCCACCAAATACTCAGCTCTAAAAGGAGCATTGTCACTTAGAGAGAGGCACACAATTGACCCCATCAACAGCTCCAGATGCGTGATTGTGCCCAAGAAGAAAAGCAGCTCTCAAACAGGTAGCTCTTAATCTCTTCCCAAAGGAATGGATTTCATTTGCAATAGAGTGTGAAGAAGTTCAAACATAAGGGACTCTGAAAAAGAAAAAGTGGAGCTGTGGTGAAAGGTAGTTGGAGGGAAATTAGTAGATTTAATGGAGACACAGGCAAAACTGTGGACCAGACTGTTTGTCAGACAGTATCGGGGAAAGAGACAGCTGGGAGGAGCCCTCTTGGGGTCAGAACCAATTTCAAAAACTAACCTCAAGAATTATCCCCTCAAAGTAGAACAAATTTGATTGGATCAGTTTGTAAAGAAACTTATGCCTTAGGACATGGCTGAAAATAATATTTTAATTAGCCAGAAACTAGTAGAGTTTCACATCTGGGTGTGTTCAGGGAAAGAGACAGGACAGGGAGCCCTGCTAAAACCACTGTCATCTCAGAGCGACTGTGGTCATTCCGCAGCCTACACTCTTCGAGGAGCAACAACAGAGGCTTAACACTGTGTGTGGGATATAGACTTCACTAAAATAATCCAGTCAGTCACAAAATAAACAACCAAGAAAATATAGCAAACCCCAGAGTAGGAGATCAGTATCTTGAGTGGCTATATTATATAAAATGTCCAATTTCCAATAAACAATTAGGAGGCATGCAAAGAAGCAGGAAAGTATAATGCATAAACCAAAAATAAAAAAAAAATAGAAAGAAAAAGTAGACAAAAAAAAAAAAAAGAACTTCCTGTGAGCCTAACCAGATGTCAGATTTAACAGAGAAGACTTAAAAGGAGCCGTTATAAGTATGTTCAAAGAACTAAAGGAAACCATAATTAAAGTAAAGGAAGGTATGAGGACAATGTCTCAGTAAATAGAGAATATTAATAAAGGAATACAATTTATTAAAAATCATATGGGCATTCTGGAGTTGTAAAGAGCAATAAGTGAAATGAAAAATTTATGTGAGGGGCTTTACAGTAAATATGAACTAGTGAAAGAATGAGTAAGCATAAAGATAGGGCAATGAAGATTATGCAATCCAAAGTGCAGAGACACAGAAAAAATGAACAGAAATGTGAAGCTCTATTAAGAACATCAGCATTCAAGTAACAGAAATTCCAGAAGGAAAGGATAGAGAAGAACAGACAAAATATTCAAAGAAATATTGGCTAAAATTTTCCCCAAATTTATTGAAAAACATTAATCTACATATCCAGATCACTGAACTTTAAGTAGGATAAATGCAGAGATCCATAAACATACCAATTACATAGTAAAAATTGCTGAAAGCCAAAATAAGGAAGAAAATCTTGAGAGCAGCAAGACAAAAAACAAACCTCATGACTTGTATGGGAAACCCAGTAAGATTAACAGCTGACTCTTCATCAAATAGATGCCAGAAGGCAGTGGCATAACATATTCTAAATCTTCAAAGAAAATGCTGTCAACCAAAAATCCTATATGAAAGAAATACATCAAGATAGGGAAATAAACATATACCAAGATAAACAAAAAATGAGAGGATTTATTGTTATTAGACCCACTTTGCAATAAACACTGAAGAAGCTTCTGCAGGCTGAAAGCAAGGGATTCTAGACAGTAATCTGAATCCAAATGACAAAACAAAAAGCACTCATAAAGGTGATTAAGTAACTATAAAAAGCAGTATAAATGTATCTTTTTCTTATTTATTCCCTTACCTAATTTAAAAATCAATTGTATAAAACAATATGACTATAACATACTGTTGGGCCTGTAACACATATAAACGTAATGTATTTGTCAATTATAGCACTACAAATGTGGGTGGGAGAAAAAATGTATTGGAATAAGGAAATGACTCCAGATGGCAACTCAAATCCACAGGAACAAATGAAGAGAAATGCTAAATATAAAGCTTAATACAACAAACTATAAATATATCCATTCTCTCAGCTTCTTTAAAAGATAGGAATTATATAAAGCAACAATGAAAACAATATACTGTTGAGTTTGTAATGTTTAAAGATATGATATGTATAAAAATAATACCACAAAAGGGGATAAAGGAATAGATCTACATAGGAGCAAAATTTCTATAATTCACTTGAATTAAGTTCATATCAACTGATTCTGTTAAGTGAAGGTGAATATGGTAAGTCCTAGAGTAAGGAAATAATTCAAAAAAATGTAGCACAAAAATTCAAAAAATATAGTGCAAAAAATTACTAAAGAAATTAAAATAATCTATTAGGAAATATTCACTTAATGCAAAAAGAAGCAACGAAAGGGAAAAAAAGGCATAAAAAAGATATGAGATGTATAGAACACAAAAGAAAAATGGCAGATATAAATCTAACCATATAAACAATATCAAATGTGAATGGATTATACAATCTAATCAAAAGGCAGAGACTGTCAGACTGGATTAAAAAAAAACAATGTCCAACTTATGCTGTCTGCAAAAGGCAGGTTTTAAATACAAAGACATAAAAAGATTAAAAGTACAAGAATAGAAAAAGATTTATCATGCAAACAGTAACCACGAGAAATTGGGAGTGGCTACACTAATATCAGGGAGAACAGACTTTAAAACAAAAATGTTAAGAGAGATACAGAAAAACATTTATAAGCATAGAAAGGTCAATACATCAGAAATATATGACAATTACAAACATTTATGCATTTTATAGAAAAGCATAAAAATATATGAAGCAAAAACTGTCAGAAATGAAGGGAGAAATAGAATACAACGATAATAGTTGGGGATTCAATACTACACTTTCAATAATGGATAGAACAATTAGGCAAAAGATTGATAAAGAAATAGAAGACTTGAATAACACAATAGAACTAGACCTAACAGACATTCATAGAATACTTTATGCAAGAATAGCAAAATTTCCATCCTTCTCCAGTGTACATAGAACATTCTGCGGGATAGAGGACATGGTGGCATAAACAAATAGCAATACATTATACATTTAAAAGGACAGAAAATACTACAAAGTGTGTTCTCTAACAAGAATGAAATGAAAGTAGAAATCAGTAACAGAAAGAAACTTGGGAAATTCACAAATACATGTGGAAATTAAATAACACACTCAAAGAAAAAAGTCAAACAGAAATTAGAAAATACTTAAGCGATGAAAAGAAGACACAACATACCAAAACTTATGGGATGTAGCAAAAGCAGAGTTTAGAAGGAAATTTATAGCTCTATATGCCTACATTAAAAAAAACCTCAAATTAATAACCTAAACTTCTACTTTAAGAATCTGGAAAATGAAAAGAAAACTATATCTAAATCAAACACATGAATGAAATTATAAAGATTAAGTTGAAAAGTAATGAAATATTTTTAAAATCAAGAGAAAAATCAATGGAAACGAAAGCTGGTTCTTTGAAAAGATCAATGAAATGGACAATGTCTATGGTAGGCTGAGAAATTCCCTGTGGATTAATATCCATTGTCAATTTCTGGAATGTGTGAGTGATATCTTACGCAGTAAAAAATATGATTATCTTGAGGATCTAAAGAGAAGGACTATCAGAGATGTGGCCAAAGTGCCATCACAAGTGTCCTTACAAGATAGAGGCAGAGAGAGATTTGACACAGACACATGGCGAGGAGAACAAAGAGAGGATGAGGCACCGTGACTTTGGCGGCAGAAATTGGAGTGATGTGGCCACAAGCCAAAGAATGTCAATGATTGACACAGCCACCAGAATCTAGGAAGAAGGCATGGAATAGATTCTTCCCCAGAGTCTCTGGAGGAAGTATATCCCTGTCAACACCTCAACTTTACACTTCTGGATTCCACAACTATAAGAGAATAATTTTCTGTTGTTTTAGGTGATCCATTTTGTGGTACTGTTATGGCATCCAGAGGAAACTAAAACATCTTTACCAACATTGATAAGGAGAAGAAGAAAGATGTCTCCAACCACTAGAGTAAGAACCAAAGAGAAGTTATTACTACTGGCATTACAAATACAAAAAAGTATTATAAAGAGATTCTATGAAGAATGTGTGCCAATAAATTAGATAAGTTAAATGGAATGGATAAATTCTTAGAAAGACACAGCTACCAAAGCTGACTCAAGAAGAAACAGGCTATCTGAATAGACTATAACAAAGGAAGAGGTTTATTATTAATCAAAAAACTACCCAGAAAGCATAGCCTATGCCTAGATGGCTTCCCTGTTGAATTCTACCAAATATTTAAAGAATTAATGCCAATTCTTCACAAAGTCTTCCAAAAAATAGAAGAGGAGGGAACACATTCCAATTCATTTTATTAGGCCAGTATCATTTTGATACCTAAGCCAGACAAAGACAGCACAAGAAAAGGAAACTGTACACCAATATATATTATTCAACAAAATAATAATGCAGCAACATGTTAAAAGAATTATGCGTTATGATCAACTGGGATTTATCCCAAGAACACAAAGTGTCTTATGATGTAAAAATCATTAAAGCAATACAGTATATTATATCCATAGATTAAAAAATAAAAATTCACATGATTATCTCAATAATAAAAGAAAAAACCATTTGACAAAATGCAATATCTTTTCATGATAACTTTTCATAAAAAATTAGAAACAGAAGGGAACTTCTTCAACTTATAAAGGCCATTTATGAAAAACCCAGAGGTAACATCATATTTAATGGTGAAAGAATGGATGTATTCACCCCAAGAACAGAAAGAAGCCAAAGATATCCACTCTTGATATTTCTATTTAACATTGTACTGGAAGTTCTAGCCAGAGAAACTCAGCAAGATAGAGAAATAAAAGGAATCCATATTGGATAGGAAGAACTAAAACTATACTATTCACAGATAACTTGATCTTGTACATGCAAAATCTGGAGGAATCGACTAGAAAAAAAAAAGTTAGTACTTATAAACAAGTTCAGCAAGATTGCAACACACATGATCCATAAACAAAAATTGTATTTCTACACACTTGCAATGAACAATCTGAAAATGAAATTAAGAGAATTCCATTTGTCATGGCATCAAAAAGAACAAAACACCTAGCAATAAATTTAACCAAAGATATGCAAAGCTTATACCCTGAAAAACATAAAACATTGTTGAATAAAATTAGAGAAAATCTAAATTAATTGAAAAACACCTCATATTCATGGATTGAACTACTAAATATTGTTAAGATGTTAATACTTCCCAAAATAATCTACAGATTCAATATAATCTCTAACAGAGTCTCAGATGACTTTTTTGTAGAAACTGACAAGCAGATTCTAAAATTCATATGAAATTGCAAGGGACCTAAAATAGTCAAAAAATGTTGAAAAATCAGAACAAAGTTGGAAGACTCACACTTCTGGATCTTAACTTACTACAAAGCTGTAGTAATCAAGACAATATAGTACTAGTATAGGACAGACACAGAGATCAATGTAGTAGAATTGAAAATCTAGAAATAAACTCTTTAGTTTATGGTCAACTGTTTTTTGACAAGGGTGTCAAGATAATTCAATGGGGAAAATAATATTTTTAGTAAATAGTACTGTAGGAATCGAATATCCTTCAGTTGGACTCTTTTGCATAATACCTGACACTCCATACAAAAATTAATTGAAAAGGGAGGCCTAACTATAAAACTTTTAGAAGAAAATATAGGGGTAGATCTTTATGACCTTGAATTTGGAAACAGATTCTTTTTATTTTTATTTTTTTGAAAGACAGACTCTTGCTCTGCTGCCTAGGCTAGAGTGCTGTGGCATGATCATAGCTCACTGTAACCTTGAACTCCTGGGCTCAAGTGATCCTTCCACCTCAGCCTCTCAAGTAGCTGGGGACTACAGGTGCATGCCACTGGGCCTGGCTAATTATTTTATTTTATTTTTTATAGAGATGAATCTCACTATGTTGCCCGGGCTGGTCTCGAACTCCTGGCCTCAAGTTATCCTCCCACCTTGGCTTATCAAAGTGCTGAAACTATATGCATGAGCCACCGCACCCAGCCAACAGATTCTTATACACATCACCAGAAGCAACAGAAGATAAAACAAATAAATTAGACTTCACCAAAATTAAAATTTTTTTGTGCATCAAAGGTCACTATCAAGAAAGTACAGATACAGCAATTTGGGGAGAAAATTTTTCCAAATCATAATAGACATATATGATATACCTAGAATATATTTTTAAAATTTTATTTAATACTAAAATGACCAATGAAATGTTTAAAAATGGACAAAGGATATGAGTAGATATTTCTCTAAAGAAGATATACAAATGGCCAATAAGCACATGAAAAGCTGCTCAGCATCATTAGTTATTAAAGAAATGCAAATCAAAATCACAATGAGATACTACTTCATACCTGCTAGTATGGTTATGATAAAACACACATACATATACATATACACAATAAAAAGTGTTGAAGAGGATATGAGGATACAAAATACTCATGTACTGCTGGCGAGAATGTAAGATGTTGCAGCCACTTTGAAAATCATTCTGTCAGTTCCTCAAATGATTAAACACAGACTTAGCATATAACCAGAAATTCCACTCCTAGATGTATATACTCAAGAGAAATTAAAACATACGTACATACGAAAAAGCTAGTATAAGAATGTTTATAGCAGCACTATTCATGATAGCAAGATGGTGGAAACAACTCAAATGGCCATCAACTGATGAACTGACAAACAATAAACAAAATGTGGTGTGTATCCATACAGTGGAATATTATTTAGCCATAAAAAGGAATGAAGTACTGTAACATGCTACAACATAGTTGAACCTTAAAAACTTTAAGTGAAATAAGCTAGTCAGAAAACACTACTATTTTATGATTCTACTTATATAAAATGTCCAATATAGGCAAATCTATATTAGTGGCTTCTTACAACTGAGCATGAGGGAACAGGGAGGTGAATGGGTGATAGCTAAAGGATATGTTTTTTTTTTTTTTTTGACGGGATTAAAATGTTCTAAAATTGACCATAGTTATGGTTGTACATATTTGTCAATATACTAAAATTTTAAATTATATACTTTAACTGGGTGATTTATATTAACATTTTTTTTTAGAGACGAGGTCTCATTGTGTTGCTCACACTCATCTCAAACTCCTGACCTTAAGTAATCCTCCCACCTTAGCCTCCCAAAGTGCTGGGATGATAGGCATGAGCCACAACCACACCTGGACTTAAATGGGTGAGTTATATCTCCATAAAGTTGTTAATAAAATAAAATAGAGCTGATACCACATACATTTAAATACCAGAAAAACTACATACCTCAGAAAATTCTAGTTTCTGACTAAGAGGAAAAGATAAGGAAAATGGTGTAAGATTTTTAAAAAGGAAGTCAGAAGCACAAACCGAGAGAAAGGCAAATGGAAAGATTTTTACTAATATTCACCTTATCTACCATGTCAGGTTACAGGTTCTACCAATACAACAGTGAGCAAAACATACATGGTTCCCCCTGTCATAGGTTTTTAGTAAGATAGGGAGCATTAGACACTAAATAATCAAACACATGAACAAACAAGACAAAAACTCAGCTAGTAAAATGAGCCATGCATCAAATTAAAAATAGCGCTGTAGGCTTCTGGCATAGACTTGTTTCTCCCTGTTCCTCTTTGCTATATTCAACTGTAAACCCTGGAAATAACACAAGAGGTGACCAAAGGATAACTCTGAAAGGTGGTAAGAAGGTGAACTGGTTCGAGACACCAGAACTGAAGGAAGAACAAAGCAATAGGGCATGTTAGGTCCCCCCAGCAACAGAAAAATGCCTATCTGAGCTCAGCATTTCCTGAAGCCAAACTCTCAGTGGAAGGCTGCCAGTTAGGCTCATTCCTCCCGTAGGTCAAACAGAAGTCCCTCTGATAACACCAGGTGAAACTGTCACCACCAGCAAGAGGGATCAATGAGGAGCCTTGCTAACAATAAGTGGCTAAGGGAAGCATTATCTTTTCCTCCCAGGTTTTAAATTTCCCTACCCCACCCCGATTCCCAAGACATACCAGGACAATCAGCCAACACAAGCAAGAGGGACACTTCAACTAAGTGACTCAGCCTGGCACTTTCTCAGTCTCCAGGGGCCTGAGATCCCTCTCCCCGTAAAAAGATAACAGAAATATCAGAATAACCCAAGCAAGGGGATCCCACCACATAAGGTGCCCAGCCAGGTAAGTCTCTTTGCAAAGGCTGAGACTTCTTTTCCCCTCTGGGAGACACTAGGATCCCGGATGAGGAAAAACTTCCACCTTTCTAGGCAGTACCAGCATGGATCAGCATGGGCCCCCAGTGCACCAGATAAACCAAGAAAACCTAAATAATATCACAAGACTCTGAAAATGAAAGTGTCATTGGAACCAAAGCCCACAAAATAGGCCCAGACCTTCATGTTAAACCTATACAAGGTGACTGCCCGCTAAAATAAAAACATTTAAATAAGATACAGAGATTTCTAATATAATAGATAAAATGCCCAGGACATAATAGAAAATCACTCATCCTACCAAGAACCAGGAAAATTCCAACTTGAATGAGAAAAGAAAATCATGGACAAAACACCAAGATGAATCAGATGTTGGGATCATCTGACAAGGATTTTGAAGCAGCTATAATAAAAACGCTTTTAAAAAATCAGTTTTAAATTATCTTGAAACAAATAGAAAATCTTAGGAATGAAATAAAAGTTTTATAAAAAGAACCAAATGGAAATTATAGAACTGAAAAAATAAATTAACCAAAATGAAAACATGCTACATGGGCTCAATACTACAATAGAGATGACAGAGGGTAGAGATCAATATAATTTTGCCCAATTTATCCAACCTGAATAATAAAGGGAAAACAATCTAAAAAACAAAACCAAAATAAAACAGAAGGAATCACATCCTCTGAGACTTGTGGGACAATGACAAAAGGTCCAACATTCATATCATCAGTATCTCAGAAAAGGAGAATGAATGAGTGAGGCTGAAAGAATATTTGCATACATCATGGCTGAAAATTTCCCAAACTTGGGTAAATAAATGTGCAAATTCAAGACTCTGAGAAATATAACAAACAGGATGACTCCAAAGAAAAGCATGCCAAGAAATATCATTATAAAACTTCTGAAAACTAAAGACAAAGAACAAATTTTGAAAGCAGACACAGAGGAATGACACGTGACCTCTAGGGGTAAAACACTTTGAATGACAGTTGGATTTCTCATAAGAAAGCAGAGAGGACAGAAGAAAGTGTCACCACATTTTCAAGTGATGAAAGAAAAGAATTCTCAATCCTGAATTTTTTATCTGACAAAATTATCCCTAAGAAAAGGAAAGGAAATAAAGACCTCCCCAGACATTAAAAAAATCTTTAAAAATGTGTGATGGGCAGACATACCCTTAAAGGTTGGCTACAAACCAATCTTATTGCTCTTCAAACAAAAAAGAAATCATGAAAGAAGGACTCCTGGAGCACAAGGAAGGAAGAATGAGCAATGGAAAGAGCGTAAGTATAGTTCAATAGACTGTCCTCTCACCATTTTTATAAGTAAGATTTGATGACAAATAAAAATGATAACTCCATCTGACACCCAGGAAAATGATATTTAAAACCGGAAAAGTCATAGGGAACTAAATGAAAACAAGGTTCCCACGCTTCACTTCAAGTGGTGAAATTTTGATATCCAGAAAGTAGAATCAGTTACTATGTATACTGTAATACCCAGAGAGCTACCACTACAAAATCTATACAAAAACATACACTCAAAACCACTAAGTAAATAAAGATAAAATCCTAAAAATTGTTAAATAACCCACAGAAAAGCGAGGAGAAAAAAAATCACAGAGGAAGAATGAGAGGAAACAAGCAGCAAACAAATTACAAAATGGCTCTAAACATATAAATACATGTGAATATATGTATTACTCAGGGTTCCCCAGAGAAACAGAGCCAATAAAAAATGCACACATACACACACACACACACACACATACACATATGTGAGATTTATTATGGAAATTGGCTCACACAATTATGGAGGCTGAGAAGTTCCACCATCTGCCATCTGAAAGCTGTCAGGAAAGCTTGGTGGTGCAATTCGGTCCAAGTCCAAAGGCCTGAGAACTATGGGTGGGGCAGTGATGGCACCAGTAAGTCTCAGAGTCCAAAATCTTGAGAACCAGGAGATCTGGTGCTGAGCGCATGGTAAGATGGATGTCCCAGCTCAAGGAGATAATTCACGCTGCATCTACCTTTTTGTTCTGTTTGGGCCTTAAATACATTGGATGATGTCTGCCTACATTGGTGAGGATCCTCTTTATCTTCTTTACTTACTCTTCTAATTCAAATGGTAACTTCTTCTGGAAACACCTTCACAGACACCAAGAAATCACATTTTACCAGCCATCTCTGAACGTCCCAGAGCCCAGTAAAGTTGATACATAAAACTAT
Source organism: Indri indri (assembly GCA_004363605.1). Lineage (NCBI taxonomy): Eukaryota > Metazoa > Chordata > Mammalia > Primates > Indriidae > Indri > Indri indri. Next base: position 122,114 of record RJWJ010001179.1, read on the forward strand.
CACAGTGTGTTAGGTTATAAGATATCAGTGATTACCTTAAATGTATGGTCTAAACACACCTAACAAAAGAAAGATATTGACATTGTGGATTTAAATAAATTGACTTAACTATATGCTATTAATATTAATAAGAAACTCTCTCAAATTCGAAAATTACCAGTTTGAGTTAAGTGTGAAAAGCTTCCTTCAAATCAAAAATAAAAATATGGCAAAAGACATATAAACATTAATCAAAAAATGTTCAAGTGGCTATATTAATATACAATAAAGTAGACTTCAGAGTAAAGAAAGTTATTGGAGATAAATATATAATGATAAAATAATAAATCAGTAAAGAAGACATTTATGATCCTAAATGTATATGCACTGAACACTATAGCCTCAAAATACATTAAGCATAAACTGATAAGCTGAACAGAGAAATAGACAAATCCACAGTTACAGTTGGGAATGTTACCACTCTCCCTTGGCAAATGAGAAATTCAGAAAAGATGTAAAAGGTCTGAACAATACAGTCAATCGATAGAATCTAATTGACATATATAGAACAATTCAGTCCCAAACATCAGAATGCACATTTTTTTTCAAGTTCTCATGTAACATTCACCAAGATAGACCCTTATCTGGTCCCTCAAAACACACTTCACAGATTTGAAAGAATTTAAATCATACAAAGTGTGTTCCCTGGCCTTAATGAAATCAAACTAGAAACCAATCACAGAAAGACAACAGGAAAATCTCTAAACAAAACACTTTGAAATAATCCATAGTTCAAAAAAGAAATCTATAAAAAAAAAACATACAACTGAGTGTAAATGAAAATAAAACATATCCAAATATGTGGTTTACATCTTAAGCAGTACTGAGAGGGAAATTGATAACACTAAACACTTACATTAGATATGAGGAAGGTCTCAAATCAATAATCTGATTTCCTATGTAAAGAAACTAGAAAAAAATTAAAAGAAAAATAAAAACCCAAAGCAAGCAGAAAAAGGAAGTAGTAAAGATAAGAACAGAAATCAATGACATTCAGAACAGAAAAATAATAGATAAAAATCAATGAAATGAAAAGCAGGGTTTTTAAAAAAAATTAATGAACTTCTTGCAAAGAAAAAAAGGAAGACTACACAGACCATCAATATCAGGAATGAGGCCAGGCACGGTGGCTCATGCCTGTAATCCTAGCACTCTGGGAGGCCAAGGCGGGTGGATCATTTGAGCTCAGGAGTTCGAGACCAGCCTGAGCAAGAGCGAGACCCTGTCTCTACTAAAAATACAAAGAAATTAGTTGGACAACTAAAAATATGTAGAAAAAATTAGCCAGGCATGGTGGCACATGCCTGTAGTCCCAGCTACTCGGGAGGCTGAGGCAGGAGGATCACTTGAGCCCAGGAGTTTGAGGTTGCTGTGAGCTAGGCTGATACCACGGCACTCTAGCCCAGGCAACAGAGCAAGACTCTGTCTCAAAAAAAAAAAAAAAAATCAGGAATGAAACATGGGATTTCACTATAAATCCTGCAGCCATTAAAAGGATAATAATAGAATAATACAATTTTATTCTCATAAATTTGACAACTGGAAAGAAATTGACTATTTCTTCAAAAACCACAAACCACCAAAACTCATACAAGATGAAACAGATTACCTGAAAAGTCCTATTGGCATCTAAAAATAGAATTCATAGTTAAAATCTCTAGAAAAATAAATTTCTACACTCAGATAGTTTCACTGGAGGCTTTTCCAAAATATTTAAAGGGGAGTTAACACCAATTTTACATAATCTCTTCCAGAAACCAGAAGAGGAAAGGAATATTTCCCAATTCATTTAGAGGCTAGTGTTAAAAATAAATAAAGAAAACTACATACTGATATCTCACATAAATTTAGACACAAAATTCCTCAACACCATATTGTCAAACCAAATCCAATAACATATAAAAATAATAACATATCATTACCAAGTGGGATTTGTTTTATATATACAAAATTAATAGACAAAAATCAGTAGTGTTTCTACATGACAATAACAAACTATTAATATCTGAAAAAGAAATCAAGAAAGCAATCCCATGTATAATAGCAATAAATAAATAAATAAAATACCTAAGAATAAATTAAATCAAGGAAGTAAAAGAGCTCTACAATGAAAACTATAAAACACAGATGAAAGAAATCAAAGATGAAACAGCCACTACATGTACTCCCTAATAATTTGGAACTAATCCATGGGCACACATGGACACAGAGAGAAGTAAAAGTCATTGGAAATCAAGAAGAGGGGAAGGGAAAGGAGGGAAAGATAAAAACCTACCTAACAGGTACAATGATCATTATTTGGATGATGGGCACGCTAACAGTCCTGACTTAAGCATTATAAAAGCTATTCATGTAACAAAAACATTTGTACCCCTTTAATATTTTGAAATTAAAAATGGAAGACAGTGATGCAAGAAAATGGAAAGATATCCATATTCAAGGATTGAAAGAATTATTAATAGTATCTTTAAAATGTCCATACTACCCAAAGCAATATGCAGATTCAGTGCAATCCCTATCAAAATATCAATGACATTCTTCACAGAAATAGAAAAAAAAATCCTAAAATTCATATGCAGCTATGAGACACCAAATAACCAAAGGAATCTTGAACAAAAAGAACAAAGCTGGAAGCATCATACTACTTGACTTTAAAATATACTACAAAGGTGTAGTAACCAAAACAGCATGGTACCAAAATAAAAAGAGACACATCGACCAATGGAACAGATTACAGAATCCAGACACAGATTCACTCATTTACAGCCAACATATTTTCAACAAAGGTGCCAAGAACATATATCAGGGAAAGACAGTTTCTTCAATAAATGGTGCTGAGAAAAACTGAATATCCACATGCAGAAGAGTGAAACTAGATGCGTATTTCTCACCTTATACAAAAATCAACTCAAAATCAATTAAAGACTTAAATATAAGACCTGAAACTCTAAAACTACTGGAAGAAAATGCAAGGGAAACACTTTACAACATTCATTTGGGCAAGTATTTTTTGTATAGGACCTTGGAAGCACAAGCAACCAAAGAAGAGGTAGAAAAATGGGATTACATCAAACTAAAAAGCTTCTGCACAGCAAAGAAAATAATCCACAGAGAAACAGATAATTTACCAAATGAGAGAAAATATTGGCAAATGATAGCTCTGCCAAGGGGTTAATACCAAGAATATATAAGGAACTTAAAAAACCAGATATAGATGTAGATATGGATAGACATATAGATATATAGATATATATAATTAAAAATGGACAAAAGACCTGAATATACATTTCTCAAAAAAAAAAAAAAAGACATACAAATGGCTAGCAGGTATATGCCAAATGCTCAACATCAATAATCATTGGGGAAATGCAAGTCAAAACCACAATGAGATATCACCTCCCCCCAGTTAGTATGGCTATTACAAAAAAGACAAAAAATGACAAAACGCTGGTGAGGATTTGGAGAAAGAGGAACTCTTATACACCGCTGGTAGGAATATAGATTAATATAGCCATCATGGAAAAAAATATGGAGATTTCTCAAAAAATTAAAAATAGAACCACCGTATGACCCAGCAATTCCACTACTGAGCATATATACAAAGGAATTGAAATCAATGTGTCAAAAAGATATCTGCATTCCCTTGTTTACTGCAGCACTATTCACAATAGCTTGGACACGGAATCAACCTGTCTCTGAGTAGATGAGTGAATAAACAAGATGTGGTGTATATACACAATGGAATGCTATCCAGCTATAAAAATATGTGAAGTTCTGTCATTTGTGGCAATACGAACCCAGAGGACATAATGTTAAGAGAAATAAGCCAGGAAGAGAAAAACCAATATTGCATCATCTCATTTATGTTTGGAATCTAGGAAAGTTGATCACATAGTAGTAGAGAGTTGAATGGTGGTTAACAGATGTTACTAATGTTGAGCATTTGTCAGAGGATGGAAAAGGGAGGAAGAGGAGGAAGAAAGGGAGAGGCCAAAGTTACAAGTTAGAGTTAGATAGGAAGAATAAGCTCTGGTGTTCTATTACTTAGTAAGATGACTATAGCTAATAATGTATTGCATATTTCAAGGTAGCTAGAAAGTACATCTTGAAAGTTATCACCGCAAAGAAATGATAAAGGTCCGAGGTGCTAGATATGCTAACTATCCTGATTTGATCTTACACAATGTACTGTACTCCATAAGCATATATAATTATTATGGGTCAGTTATAAACAAAATAAAAATTAAAAAAAGACATCCCAAAACTCAATAGTAAATTTTAAAAAAAATCCAATTAGAAATGGATAAAATACACGAATAGAGACTCACTGAAGAGAATAAACAGATGGCAAATAAACACATGAAAAGAGATTCAACATCTTTAACAACCAGGGAAATGGAAAAACTACATACCTATCAGAGTAGCTATAATTAAAAAAAAGAGAAGAAAAGTACACATTGCTGAGATATAATTTATACATAGAGTTGTTGCCACTTTCTTTGTATTTACTTGAATTACTTGAACTTTCATAATGTGTTACTTAAAAGATCATAGTCATTTATTTGACAATAGAGTGTAAAATAAGCAATAATTCTACTATACTAACCTCAAATCCCCTGAGTCCCTTATATACACTTTAGGAAATAAAATGTTAGAACATCCAAAAGAGAACAACCAGTATGAGATATTGAAGGAAACCTGAATTAAGGTGCAGTATTTGGGGATAAAGATCAGAGTCATCTTTAAATTATTTGAGGGCTTTCATACTAGAAGTGAAAGTGGATATTATGCACTATGTTCTAGAAACAAAAGCTATAGGTAGAACTTACACGGCAACAGATTTCCTGATCATAAATCTGCCTCACAAAGTACAGGGTGAGTTCAAGCGGAAGCAGGACAAACGTTAGGTCAGGAATGGTGTAGAAAGGGTGCCTGCAATGCAGAAGGAGGCTACGATTGCGGAGCACTAAGGTCTATCTAACTAGAATTCTGCTTTTCATAAAGGAAAGTCTTCTAACTACTTTTTATTGCAATTTTTCTTGTATTGAGGGTTTCTGGCACCTTCTGACCTATCCCTTTGTATCTGCTACCTCTGGGAGGTGCTCTCTCAAAGACGGATTGCAGGTAGCTTTGATCTGATGCTTTAAGATGGAAAACAATAAGTAAATGTGAAGTTAGGTGCCTAAACCTTTTAATGTATAAATTATTCTTTCTACAGCATGAACCACAGAAAGGATTCTCTGCATGTCATCCCTACCCTTTTGAAAATGTAGCTAGAACATTTCTATGGCAAAAACATGGCATCCGTTCACGCTAGAGTTGTCCATAACTGTGTCAAATAGCACTTGTCATGTGACAGAAGAGTGCCCCATGCAGTGACCTTCGTCACCTCTGGTCCTCAGCTCTCAATCTGAGGTGGTTGATACCACTTTCTATAGCAGACCTTTTGGACACAGCAGAGACTGTTTACTCCTTTCACTCCTCCAAGACAACATTCAGTCGAACTGAGGGCCAGTGACAGCAATTGCTATTTAAAGCAACTGTCACTCATTTTATACAATTTCCAAAGTGTTTGGAAAATCATGTGAATAAAGTTTTTAAACAAATACATATAACGGAGTCATTCCTCTGCAACAGCATTTAAAGGTGTTTTCTTTTAGCATTTGCTTAAGGTCTCTCTCTTTCTCTCTCTTTTAATATTCTAATTTTGGACATTCCACGGTTACCCACAGTATGTCATGCCTTGTTCTGTGCTACATCTGTGCTGTGTATACACTTCCATTAATAGATACATCATATTGGATGCACCTTTAGTTATAAAATACAGTCATTCCTACTTTGTAGGATTATTGTGAATGTTAAAGAACCTGCCAGTGAAAAATACGACAGAGGATTAGTTTTATTTTATAGGAATTATCCTTCTAGACTGCAAGCTCCCCTAGGGCAGGATCCATGACCTATTCATTTGCAATGGATATGAATTTGATTCACAACTCTCAAGGGCATGAAATATCACCTTAATTTATGTTTTTAATTCAAACTAAATCTTCCAAATCCTCACTAGGTGTTTGCCTGGCCTGCCACTACCCTGGTAATGTTTGGCAGTCCCAGGATCCTGAGACTGTCCATAAATGTGGGGAGTGGTCTCTGCTTTTACTTCTTTGAGCTTGTTACCGAGAAGCTTCTTAACTAAATTCAAGTGGTCCTAAGCTAGGCACAGTGGCTCACATCTGTAATCCTAGCACTCTGTGAGCTCAGGAGTTTGAGACCAGCCTGAGCAAGAGTGAGACCTCATCTCTACAAAAAATAGAAAAATTACCCGAGCGTGGTGGCACATGCCTTTAGTCCCAGCTACTCAGGAGGCTGAGGCAGGAGGATCACTTGGCCCCAGGAGTTTGAGGTTGCAGTGAGGTATGAGCATGCCACTACACTATTGCCGGTGAGACAGAGTGAGATCTTACCTCAAAAAAAGAAAAGAACTGGTGCTAGAAAATGCAAAATCATTTCTGCCCACAGCATCTCTTTCCCCATGCCTCCCTTGGCACCACTGTGTTTCTTGAGATTAGCAGCTCTTCTATGCCAGCTCTTCCCACACCCTTTCTTTGGTCCCTTCACTTCTTGGGACATGGATTCAGCCACCTCGTGGACCCTAGTCCACAGCCTAGCTCCCTACTTCCCTGAATTACAAGTATTTGAACTCTTTCCTAGAACATGGGGAGGCTTAGATCCCAGCACGCCCCCACCTCCCTTATGTTCTTGAAGCATGGGGGGAAGGGGATGAGGAGTAGCGGGGTGGTTGATGATGAGCCCACAGAAAAATGAAACCACGTTTTGTTTTCAGGTTATCCCATCATTCATTTTGTACCCCCAGTTCCTAACAGAGAGCCTAACATAGCGTAGACACTCATGAATATAAAATGTGTGCAAAGGAACAGTAGGCAATGCAGGTGAACTTGCACTAGGCGTGCCAACTATACGGTCCTAGAATACAGCTAGTCCATTGTTAGTTACAGAACTGGGTGACTTTTATTAAGCACAAATGCGATAATCCTGCTTAACTCCTTGGTTATGCCACTGAGAGTTCCAAGTTCTAAAGCCAAAGTTAGCCAAACTTCTTCAAGCAAGGTAACGGGACACCCAGAACTTAGGGGCCACTGTACCTCACACTCAGCTCTGTAAATACTTGTGTCTCAGGGGCCCAGATGAATGCCGGGTTGTCGTGTCTAACATTCAATATTATAATCAGTGGAATAATGTAAAAACAACTTCAGGTATCTGAGAGCTAAGTTTTCCAAATAACTCCTTAAGTCTCTCAAAGTCATTAAAATTTTAACCATTTTGAATGAGTATCTCTCTAGAATATATTAGGTAGATTCCCTGCTGTCTTGAGCAAATCACAGCAGACACAATTTAATCTTTCTGTGATAATTTAATCATTACAAAGAGTCACTATTCCAGTCCACATAAACAGTGGTGCTTTGGGGGCCTTCGGGGTGAACTGGGCTTTTCTGTATGACAGGAAATGATCCTGACTGCTGAGTTTTCTTAAACCCACAAGCATCTGTCATTCATTACTTTTGAGTGTTTTCTTTATAAACATTTTTGTCACTTGTTGCTTGATAATGGGATATGATGCTTTGTTGGATAATAACTATTGTCTTTTTTGCATAATTTGTAAATTTTTTGCTTAAGTTGCTAAAGCTTAGACTATGAGAAACCGAACTTATTTTTTAAGAATAAATACTCTCTGATTTTGATTGAGCTGATATTTTGATGCCTATTTTTGCTAAAAAGGATATTCAATTTGGGTTCCTTTGGGTTCATGGTTATGTTGAGGCCGTGATATTGGGGCTAGCTGACTTTCATGTATTTGCATTGTACACTGCATTTTTCAGAGCAATGTCATAGTTTTGAATCATTTGCTTCTCATACTAATCCTGTGAGTATTATTTTATATAGTTTATATATGTGAGCCTGAAGTTTAGAAGGTCCACATCCTCATGGTCAATGAAGTGGATTAAAACTCCATCCCTTGCCTCTTGATCCAAGCTCACTACACTCTGCAAACATTCTGGGCTATTAAAAACTAATTGACCCCACAGGGTCTGAAAATCTTGCAAATGACAAAATGGCTGATGGATTATTTTAGCTTTTCATATATTTAGAGTCCAATCTCAATAATTAATCCAGACACATACATGCACACTGACTAGAAGTTTGGGAGCTAGAAGAAATTAAGCAATGTCAAAGAAGACCAAGAAGAAAGCAAATATTAGATGAATAGACAGGTGATAGATGACAGACAAATAGCTAGAAATAGAAATAGAAATGGAAGTATGTTTACCAGTGATGACTTTATTACATTTCCACTGTCAGCTGAAATGAATATTAAACATTAATAATTCCAAAGTAATTCACGTAAAATAAGAAACCCAAGTATACTCCATAGGCCCCTATGCATTTTTATATGCCTGGCTGCCATTTAATGGATGGCAATTTTTTTTTCACTCTTGCAATCCAGGAGGAACAATGTATGCAAATTTCATATTTTCATTCCAGTATTTTTTGCTTTCCTTTTCTACATTATTGACATGCTTTCTTCTTTCTGACAACCCAAACCCAAATCACCCTTCAGGACTCAGCTGAACTTACAACTTGCATTAGGTACCTTCCATGATTTCCACAGAGCTCCTCTGTCTGTCTCCCCTTTCTTCTCACTCATCCAACACCTCCAGCCTCAATCTCTCATCAGTGGTTTCAGGTCTAACAACTCTTGACCTAGTTTGATGGTAAACTTCTCCAAGACTGTATCTTATATTTCTAGTATGTCTTTTCTATTTGTGGTTAGCAAAAGCCTAGCTATATAATAGTTGGTCACATAACATAAAAGTAAATAGATAAGTAACATTAAAATTAATCAAGTTCAACATATTTGTACACTTTACAGATGAGAAATAGATATCGAATTGCCCTCGTGCTGGCTATTCTTCTTCATTTGACCTCTCTGCACACCCAAACCCATTGCCCAACTCTTCGTCCTGTGGTTTGCCTAGTGAGGAAGACCCCTCACAAGGAGACTGTAACAGTAGGAAGAATAATGGCTCCCCCAAAATGCCCATGCCCCAATCCTCAGAACCTGTGAACTATCTTATGGCAAAAGAGACTTTGCAGATGTGATTAGAGTTAAGGATATTGAGTTATGGAGATTATCACCCTAGATAATCTGGGTGGACCTAGGGTAGTCACATGTAATCTTCAAAGCAGAGAATCTCTCCCAGCTGTGGTCAGAGAAAGAGATGTGATGACGTAAACAGGGTCAGAGAGAGAAGACTCAAGGACTCAACTCTGTTGAGTTGCTGGCTGTGAAGATGGCGGAAGGGGCCATGAGCTAAAGATGCAGGTGGTGTCTAGAAGCTGGAAAAGTAAGGACACGGATTCTCCCCTAGAATCTTCAGAAGGAATGTAGCCCCGTGGACACCTTGGTTTGAGTCCATTGTGAGCCACGTTGAACTTCTAACCTACAAAACTGTAAGACAAGGGGTGGGTATCTTCCCTGCTCCCTCTCTCCTTCAGCTTTTGTACCTTTGGCTGTACCTTTGACCCTCGCACCTCTAACTCTCACTGGTTGGCTCCCCTTCTTCCACATATCCGGCTCCCACTGGGCTCTGGTAATACCATTTCTCTCTTCATCCCTTCACCTTTAGAGATAGCAATGGCTTCCCACTGGTTGCTTATTTCTAAAGGCAGCTCTATTCCTTGTTTATTCACTTAATCCTGCCCACACCTCTGCTAGTAGTCCCTCATTCTACATTTTTAATTTGAACAATCTGGGGTAAATTTGTTTCCTGCCAGAACCCAGACTGGGGCAGGCTTGTTTCTTTAAAGTATTATGAAAGGTTGCTAAAAGTTCATGTATACTTGGGAGAGGAGCATATAGCAGAGAGATGGGGAAAGGTCATGAGAAATCATCTGACCCCTGAAAGAAACTTCAGTTTCTTATGACTTTCCATTCCCATAGGGCATGTTCATGATTTTCCTTATTCAGTGATGTCCCTGCGTCCTTGCAGTCTCCACTTTCACCCTTTCACTACTGCCATAGATAAATATTTTTTCTTGATGAATATTTACTGTCTGTGTCTGAAATTTCTGATGCTTAGAATCCTCTTTCACCTTTCTGTATTTAATGTTCAGGACACAAACAGATCTCTGAAAAGGAGAAGATCAAGTTCTCAGAATAAGCATCACAAAGATCACCAAAATTTGTCTATGCCCAACTACACTCCATGCTCAGCATGCACATCATTGGCACATGCACAAGAGAGACTGCGAGTAATAAGATGGGTGTATAACAGCAGAGCATCTTCCTTACCAGTACAGATATCCAGCTGCTTCAGATCGTTCTGCACACATTCCCAGACAACCATATTCTGGCCCCATCCATGTGTGCTAATCTTAATTCTCAGGCAAGGCTTATTTCTTCCCCACTGTGCTCACGTATCATAGACCAGAAGAATGGATGGTGGTGAGGAACCATCTAACTCTAGCTCCTTCATTTCCATAATGCCAGAAAATCCCTAAAATACAACCCCAGATAGGCAGGCATATACAGTGCTTAAAGGATTGGATCATGAAGTTGGGTTTCTTGGGAGTGTGAAACATTGCTCCATCACTTAACTGTACAAACTTGGGCAAGTTACTTTACTTCTCTCTGCCTAAGTTTTCACATCTATATAATGAGGGTAATAATACTATCCACCAGAGGGTTGTTGTAAAGATTAAATGAGATAATACCTTATAACACATGCCTATAACCAGGAAATGGATTGAAGATATTAGAATGAAAATCAAATCCATACATTTTCATGTGTAATTAATCCTTAGTAACCCTGAAGAAAAGAGAAGCTTCTTTACAGATGATAAAATAGCAGTTTACAGAGTTTAAGTAACTTGGCCAAAGTCACAATGTTCTTGCTCAAGGGAAAAGATTCAAACCCAGATATCCCTGATTCTAAAGTCCACACCACTCACACTTTCCCATGCTGTGACCTCTTTATTCTGAACTCTAAGTTCGTCAGCTCTTCCTATGGCCCTTCCCAACATTCAATGTTCCTGAGATTCATTTTCCTTAGGTTACTGTTAACATGTCTCTCCCCTTTGGTTCTAAAATGCTAACTAGCACAATCACACACTCTCTAATATTTCCTTTGCCTTCTTTTTATTCACATTACTTATCGCTACCTGATATCATACTGTATATTTGTTTATTTTCCATCTTCCCCACTGAGATTGTAAACTCCATGCAAGTGAAGGAATGTTAATCAATTTTTTCCATTGCTGAATCCATAGTACGTAGGGTACAGTCTAGAACATGGTAGGTGCTCAATATTAATTTTGATGGAAACTAAATGAATGAATAAATGAATGAATGGATGAATGACATTCTGTCTCTCAGTAAGTACTGGAGAAAAGTGCAATCAACAAGAACACTCTGCATATCTATTGCTTTCTTTCTAGGCTCATAGTCACAACCATTTACTAGAGCATAAAATTCACATTAGAGATCTCCACTGTATTATGCTCTAGCATTTAAAGTCATTTTCCGTATCAAGGCATACACAGAACAGTAAAAACACTTTCTGCCACTTTCATCATGCTCTATCCCTACTTAAAAACTTATTGTGCCTCAGAAAGACAAATCTTGCATGTTCTCACTCCTACGTGGGAGCTAAATATTAAAAACAATTGATTTCATGGAGACAGAGAGTAGAATGATGGTTACCAGAGGCTGGGAAGGGTGGCAGGGATGGAGGGATTAAATGGGGATGGTTAATAGGTGAAAAAATATAGTTAGACAGTTAGAAGGAACAATATTTGATAGCATAATAAAATGACTATAATCAATAATAAGTTAGGGTATACTTTAAAATAACTAAAAGAGTAGAATTGGAATGTTCCTAACACAAAGAAATGATAAATGCCTGAGGTGACAGACACCCCAATTACCCTGATTTGATTAATTTACAGTGCATGCCTGTATCAAAACATCACATGTACCTTATAAAAATATACAACTATTATGTATACATAATAATTAAAATTTTTTAAATATATTTATTCATTTTATTCTGCAAAATTTATTTAGAACATACTATGATCCAGGCCCAAGATGCCTGACACAGTAGAGCTCACATTCTATATTAATAGGGGGAAATAATGAACAATAAACACAATAAGTAGATTATCCAGTGTATTAGAAGATTGTATATGTTATAGGGGAAATATTGTAAGTATAAGGAATATTTGGGAATTGGTTGTTTTTGAATTGTTTTATACTTGTTAGCCCATACCTCCCCTGGGAAACAACTTTATCAACTAGAATACCGCACTTTTTTCCATTTTATATTGATAATATAAAGTGAAGTCTTACAGTGCTCACTCATTTCCAAAATTACTTAGGTCAATATATTTTAGCCCACCTCTTCAGTGAGATTGTTATTAATAATAATGTGAATAGATTTTTAAAAATTTAATTTATTATTTGTTTACTTATTTTATTTCAGAATATTAGGGGGGTACAAATGTTTTGTTTACATACACAGATTGCTTTTGTACTGCTTGAGTCAAAGTTACAAGTGTGCCCATCACCCAGATAGTGTATACTGTACCTGTTAGGTATGATTTCACCCATTCCCTCCTCCTCCCTCCTACCTGCATGATTTCCATTGAGTTTTACTTCTATCTGTGCACATAAGTGCTGATCAGTTAGTTCCAGTTTAATAGTAAATATATGTGGTGTTCATTTTTCCATCCTTGTGATATTTCACTTAAAAAAAACGGTCTCTAATTCCATCCAGATTGTTGCAAAAGGTATTAATTGATTTTTTATGGCTGAGTAGTACTCCACGGTATACGTATATCACATTTTATTAATCCACTCATGAACCGATGGGCACTTGTGTTGATTCCACATCTTTGCGATTGTGAATTATGCTGCAATAAACATTCAAGTGCAAGTGTCACTTTGATAAAATGACTATTTTTCTTTTAGGTAAATATCCAGTAGTGGGATTTCTGGATCAAATGGCAGGTCTTTGAGGAATCTCCATACTATTTTCCATAGAGGTTGCACTAATTTGCAGTCCCCCCAACAGCGTGTAAGTGTTCTTTACTCTCCACATCCACTCCAGCATCTATTGCTTTGGGACTTTTTGATAAAAGCCATTCTCATCAGGGTTATCTCATTGTGGTTTTGATGTGCATTTCTCTGACGATTAGTGACGTTGAGCATTTTTTCATGTTTATTGGCCAATCACACCACATTTTCTTTATCCACTCATCAATTAATGGGCACTTAAGTTGATTCCACATCTTTGCAATTGTGAATTGTGTTGCAATAAACATTCAGGTACAGGTGTCTTTTGATATAATGACTTTTTTTCCTTAGGGTAGATACTCAGTAGTGGGTTTGCTGGATTGAATGGTAGGTCTACTTTTATTTCTTTGAGGAATCTCTGTACTGTTTTCCATAAAATCTGTACTGATATACAGTCCCACCAACAGTGTATAAGCATTGTCTTTTTACTGTATTCACACCAATATCTATTGTTTCTTGATTTTTTAATAATGGCCATTCTGTTAAGGGTAAGGTGGTATTTCTTTGAGGTTTCAATTTGCATTTCCCTGATGATTAGTGACACTGAGCACTTTTTCATATGTCTGTTGGCCATTTGTATATTTTATTTCGAAAAAACTCCATTTTGTTTTAAAACTAACTCTTCTCATTTCCTGGTACATGTCAAATCTTAATTATTATTGTCTGTTTTATATTGAACAAAAGTATAATGACTTGAATTCGTCTAATAATAACTTCCACTTCTTCATATCACTTAGCTATTCAAGTTAAAATTGATTCTTCCTAAACGGCTGGGTCCCAATAAAATCATTACAAACCATTTGTTTTTGATTTCTGCCTGGTACAATATAGAAGAAAATTAAATTGTCCCAGCTCTTGCCTTCTCAGTTCTTAAAATTTAATACAAATAATGATGATGTAAGAAGTTAGTTATATTGGAACACAAACCACATGCAAATAACCAGTTCATGAGTTGATGTCAGTGGAGTCAAACCAATCTGTCTACCAGCCTAGGTATGTAACAGTGAACTTTCCTAGTCTCAGTTTTACCATTTGCTATTTTTTCTACTTTGAATCCTCCTCCACCTTTTGTATTACAATTGCTTATCTCATTGGATGACTTCCCAAGTTCCTAACTACACTCAGGCTTGGAGATTCCAATTTTTCAGGCAGCTCACAAAACAAAGCTGCTCAGTATAGCTTTGTGAGAGTGTGTAAATACTTGTCTATGTATGTTCCAGGGTGTTGGAAGTTTACATTGTGAGATCTCAAGGATGTAATACATAGCTGCTACATCCTCAAACAACTTATGATCAGGAGGTTTAGTTATAGAACACAGCTCTTAAATAATAGATTTTAAACTCAGTTCCCTAAACATGTTTATATAGTAGTCATATACCATGCATAATACATTGACTTAAATTTCATACTAAAAGTTAATCTACACTCTTGTTAACAATGGTAACCTCTACTTGTCTAAATTTCCCAAATTTTTATAATGATCAAAGATTGCTTTTATAATTGGAAATATTATTTAAAAAGCGATGCATTTCCAATCCAGCATACAGGTAACCATAACAATACCAATAACTTGCTCTCTGTCAGAACCCTCAGCAAACTATCATTAGTTTATAATTTAACTCAGCATCTTTTTTTTTCAGATTTAACAAAACTTCAAACCTGACCCCCAAAGTTTGTATATATATGCATATGCCTCACGGCTCCTTCCTCATCACATACCAACCATAAGTCATTAGCATGAAGCTTTACTTGATTGAGCCTGACCCAGGTCTGTAAAGCATTATGCAGAACACAAGGGAACAAATGGGAGGAAAATTCCGATTACGCAGCTCAGTTTTGAGGATCCTGTGGCTGTTCTGCTATTTAAAGCCTTGGTAAAGCAACTACAGAAAATAATCCCAGATAATCAGGCAAAAATGGGTTGATACCTCAAAACATATAAGTCCATGTTCTTTTAAAGTAATAGTACCTTGCAATTATTAAGTACTTAATCTGTGCTAGCCCCTTATTCAGGCTGCTATATGGATTATTTTATTGTCATGACAACAGTGTGAAAATATTTTTATCCCATTTTAACAGCAGGTCTAGGATTCCAGAGAGATCAAGTGACTTGCCCAAGGCCACACAGGAGGTAAATAGCAAAACTAGATATCATGCCGCTATTTGCCAGGCTCCAGGCTCCAGTTCCTTCCTTTATACCCAGCTGGTCCATACTGGGTAATCCTGACCCTGTCAGGAAATTCAGAGGATAAGGGCCAGAAATGCAAGGAGAGAAGCTAATGTGTTCTAGAATTGTCTTTCTTACCTGCCCCTACATCTACCTAGGTAAATTCTTTTGGATGAGGGAACCTAATAGGGAAATGTGTAATCAAGCAGAACTAGAAAGTCCTCATGAACTGGACACATACTTGGCAAGCAGTGCTTTATTTCACAGGTTGACTTTTAAGAGTTCTCTTTTCGGCATTTTCTTCTTCCCTCCCTCCCTTCCTTCCTGCCTTTCTTTCTCCTCTCTCCGACTGCTGGTTCTGCAATCTAAATCAAGCCCCACTCTGGGTCATGTATGCATCATTTCTTCTCTTTCCTCTCAATACGCTTGGCCTGAGAAAATGTGTGGAAGCAGAGTGCAAAGAAATTAGCTGGGGTGGTGGTGGCAGGGGTTGGGGGGAGAAAGACCAAGGAGGAGGAAGAGGAGGAAGAAAGAGAGAGAAAATGAACCCTATTCTAACTCCAGACAAACAATATCAGGCTTCCAGGATTAAAAGAACATGTAGGGACATTTCATACCATGTAGGTGGTGACAACCTACACATAGGTCTGGCTGTGTGGGGAGGCGAACCTTTCCCTCTTTCGATTTCAGCCATTTCCTTTGTGAAATCCAGGGGATGGATTCTGATTTCCAAACCCCCATATAGCTTTAACATTCTGTGGTTCTTATAGTACCTACTAGAGTTAAATAGGAATGGATTATTGAACAGTAAGAGGGAAAAATACACTGCAACAGAACCATTTAACTAAAAGAATGTTTTTCAAATAAACATTTTGGGCTGCATATTGTTTTATTTAAGTCTAGATAACAGCGCCATTTGCATTCTAATCCTGGCTCTGTCTCTGCCTTGCTAGGAGATAGATGAATCTCTCATTCTTTTTGGTGTTTTAATTTCCTCAATGGTTAAGCAAGGATGATACATCCAACCTGCCTTTCAGAATGTCTGAATGGATTAGAGCAAAACCTTTCATAATGCTTTGGCTTAAAAGATTTCTCTCTGAACCATATTTATGTTTCCATATACTATTTTCCCCCATCATCAACAGGATTCATAAAGGAAATATATTCATATAACTGGATTAATTTCCCTAAGTCCTTAGATGATCTCAAAATGTTTGGCCATGACTAATCAATGAATTTGAATGTTTGGTGAATGATAATCATTATGTACATGTTTCAAATATCTTCCTTCTTCTGCATAGTCAGGACAATCTGGTTTAACTAATTCTGAGAACATAATTGTTAATATTTCAACAGCATTTTAAGACTGTTTTATTGGACTAAAATTCCCTGATGACATGAGAAATCCAGATGCCAAAATTCCATGTTTATGCCAAAGCATGAAGCATACTAAATTCTATAATATGATACTAAGACTAAATGCTAAAGTTGGAAATAATCTTACAAAGAAAAGCTAATGAAAGGTTTGACTTTACAGATGAGGGAAGCAGGGAAATAAAATTTCCCAAGCAACCAGTAGTGTTGTACTAAGTGCTTTAATGCACCAGTGTATTCGATTCTCATCATAGCTCCATTACAGTTCCCCTATTTTACCTAAGAATAATCTGAAAGCCAGGGAGATGCAATAATTTACCCAAATTCAGTGGTCTGACCATGGTCAAACCCCAGATTCTATCTTAGAGGTCCTAGTTCAAAGATCAAGCCACAAACCTGTAAGTCTGCTTTAGTAGCAATATACCAATACACTGCTCAACAAATTTTTCTTTCTAGGAGAAATAATTCATGATAGAAAGCCTAGACAGAGACATACAGGGAATGATAAGACCACTCGTGTGCCCCTCTTTTGGGATGACAAATCACTGTGTGTGTAGAAGGATATGAGGTTTATTCTGACTACTGAGATAAAACAATAATCATGTTATAAAAATAATAGCTTCATTTTATTGAACATTTATAATGTATGAAGGACTTCAAAAATGTCATTTCAAAGCTTCATGTAACCTTTAAAGTCAAATATTAATAGTTCAGCCTCATTTTACAGATGAAGTGATTAAAGCTTACGTAGGTGATTAACAACAATAGAAAATACTTGTATAGAATTTACAATGGGTCAGATACTAAGTCCTTGATCTCATATTACTTATATGCAACATAACATTATATATAACCTATTTAATCTTTGTAACAATTCTATAAGGCAAATTTCAGTATCATATCCATTTACCACATGGGAAACTGATATACATAAAGGTTAAATAACTCCAGATTTACACAACTGGAAGGTAATAGATTCAGGTTTCAAATCTAGGCAGTCTGGCTCCAACAGCCAGCCTCTTAAGCATTGCTGTACACTCACTATCATACAGAGAGCAAGTGGACGAAGAAGGATTTGAATCTAAGACTTGGACTCCAAAGCTAACATTCTTTCTAGGTATTCATGTTTCTCAACTCCAGCTCCTCTTTAGAATAACATGGGGAACATTTGGAAAGTAGGACTTCCATCAAAGGGATGTGATCATTTTATCATGTGTGAAAACCAAATGAGCTTTCAGTTCAGTTGCCTATTTATTCATAAGCGTTAGTGATTCCTATAAAAGAGGAGAGGAATACCTTTCCTGATGCTTGGAATTAAAGGTCTCATCTTGATTCATCAGTGGACTTGTCGGTAGGCTCTGAGGCAGCGCCTGGGCTCATTGCTACTGGCCCCAGCCTGAGCATAGCTTTCGGCCAACTAGGGCCAGAAAACCTGCATGAGTTCTGCAGGAATGCTTTCGCATCCAAAGATAAAGTTTTGATCTATACCTCCCTTAACTTTTCATTTTGACGAACATGCATTGAATTTCAACTATGAGCAAAATACTATGCTGGGCACTTTGAGCAACACTGATTTTTTGTCCTCAAGGAAAACATAAGCTATTGGGGAAAATATAAATATTGGCAGCTAAATATAATTCATATTATAGTACCAAGGAGCCCTTTTGGCTCTATATCTAAACTCAAGTTTCTGCTCTGTGTGAGAAAATCAGAATGGGCTCATGTATACTCGGGGTCAAATCAAGGCATATAAAGGTGAGATATGGGGACTTACAATGTGTTTCACTCTCATAAATGAGTTTAGGCAACCCTGTGTGCTTTTAATGCACCCTGGAGAATTAGGTAGATCATTATTATTGTTGTTGCTATTTTATTCTCCAATGACAAGTTTACAGCATCTTCTCTTCAGTGGTTTGTGTCCCTGAGAGCAACATAAACTCAACATTTTCTTTCTGCAACCTCTCATGAATATTAATGCTGTCTTTACTTATTGTTTAGCAAAATATGACAAAAATAAAAATGCACTACAGTGAAAAAGAACACGCATACACCAAAAATATCTAGCTACTGTCAGAATGCTTGTGTCATCATCATTATCAATAAATGCACACTTGACAAACATGTTCCATACACCGCCTCGTACCACAAGTCCTTCTAACCACTGACCTTTCTTAAAGGGTGCTTTCGGTTTTTTGGTTGCTACTTGTGGAACGCCCATGTGGAACGCCCATTAATTTTAAGTTGTACTGTTTGGTCATGCTTAAACCAGAAGCATGGAGTTCAGTAACAACGGGTCAAGGAGATTTATAAGAGCAGTCTTCCAGAAACGGGCTTTCAGGGCCTCGGCATCTTCCTTCGAAAGTTTTGTATTCAGAAGGTCAAATATACAAAACAAATAGAATTTAGATTGCTATGGTTGGAAGGGGGTGTGGATGGAGTCTCACCTGTGCAGACCTACCCTAACATCCTAGAGTAACCTGAAGCAACTCCACAGAGTCCTTAGAGTTCTGCTTGGAAAGCCACTCATCCAATCCATTTTATGGATGAAGACCCAGAATACTGAGCCAATAAAGTCACTAAGAGCACAGAGTTAAAGGCACAGTTGGGACTAACATTCTTATCCTTTCAATCCTAGTCCAGTGATCTTTTTGCACTACTTCTTGCCTCCCTACATAGTGCCATATGAGGAAAGGACAAGTGGGATAGTTTACTAGAAACACTTACCATGACATTCTGCTTGCCAATGTTGGCAAAATAGAACTCCGAGGACTGTCAGATACACCTGGAATCAGAGTGTGATTAGTAAGTGGAATAATGATTGAATGTTGGACCAATAAAGTAAAGTGCACAGCCTCAAGATATCTACCCTGTGTTCTTAGACCTGGAATAGAACATATTAAATTCCTTGTATAAAATTCCTTGAGCTCTGGTAGCCCAAAGTGAGTCTGGTAACACTGAGAACTTGACCAGAATTCTAGACAGTACAGCCAGACCCTAGTTCAATCTTTTTCCTAAGAGTGGTGCTAATTCTAGCCAATGCCATTGAACCATTCTGATAAAACTGTTTGAGAACACAAAAAAATTCTAAAAGCTAGTGGTATTTTGTTGTATATGCATCTGTTTGATTCAACAGAACGCAAGCATTACCCAATAGAGAGATCCAATGTCATTGTTACTTGCTTGCAACTTGGGCCTAACTGAATCTCTTTAATAGTTACATGATAAATTGAGCTTTAAAGAGCATGAGAGGCTATACATAGAATTAGTGATTTGAACTGTATCTTGATTCCCAGTCCAGTGCTATCTACTCAAGTTGCTTCATAATCTACATTCTTCCCATTCATAAAGAAAATGTTAGCTAATATTCAAGACATGCAAGTAATTCCTCAGCTTTTTCTTATTCCTTTTATAGAAAAGAATTGAACTTTAGCCTAACCACACCTATAGCAGGATTTTCTCCATAGAAAATGCACTTAAGCAATTATTATTTCTGATAACCTTTAGCAACAGCAGGATTTATCTGAAGGCAGGCAGAAGTATTTTCTCATATACTTTCTTTAATCTTCTATGTCAGAAGATTTTTTTTTTTATTTCAGCATATTATGGGGGTACAGATGTTTAGGTTATGTATGTTGCCCTTGCCTCCCCACTCCCCCCTCCGAGTTTCAAGTGTGCCCATCCTATGTCAGAAGATTTTAAAAAAATACTCTCTTACACATTATGGTAGAGAGTAAAACAAACATACATGACCATTGTTACAATTTTAAAAGTGCTGTATAAATTTACGATTTGGTTATTAATTGCATTATTGCTGATATTGGTCACATAGGATGCAATGAATCATAATATTAAATACTTAAAATTCTATTATATTCTACTCTGGAAAAATATGGAGACATGGGGCTAGAGAGAACTCCATGTAAATCCTATTTGTTCTGGCAGGACTAAACAAGTCCAGTGGGTGTGATCCATTTCTCAAGCTATCCAGGAAAGGGGACATTTTGCCCTCCTTCAAGAATCAATGTCCAGATGTTGCAGAAAATGGCAGATTAAAGAATTCTAAACACATGCCCCTCCATGAAAGCAATGAAAAAATTGGCAATAACTATTGGAATCAACTTTTCAGAACTCTGGAATCTAACCAAAAGCTTGCAGCAATGCAGATAACATTTAGTACAATAAACAAATGAGAAAAAAAAATGGCTAATTCTCTGTAAGAAGTGAGAATTTGTGTCTTAATTTGCCCTAGTCCCATCTCCTACTACCCAGCACAACAGCAGCCTTGACAATAAGAGCCCACATTTCAGGTACTGACACCTGAGGAAACAGAATGGAACACACAGGCAAAGAATTCTTAGTCTCGTGGCCCCCGGGAGGCTCTCTGGAAGGCCATCTCAGAAGGTCAGACTTTCTCCCACCTGACTGGGAACTTGCCTAGTACTAAAGCTGTTACCCCAGTGACATTGTCAAAGACATTTACAGACATAAATGCTTTAATCTCTGCCTTAGACTTTCACGTCCTGGGTTCTCAGACCCTACAGGTCAGCCAGAAGTGAATGCTTTGGGTCTTCTCAGGTTGTTCCCAAGCTTGTGCACAGCCCTGGGCCTGTGCTTGACCCTTGGGATCCCAGAAATATGCCAGAGATTTTCAGAGCCCTTATTCCAAAAGCATCTCATTCCTAGCCTTTCCCCCCAAGTGTTTTGGTTAGTATGTTGTTGTCCCAACTGTTACCCATTTTCTCAGGCAGCAGAGACTAGAACAGGCCTAGAAACTTTCCCTTCTAGATATCCCCTTTCTCTGATCAGGAACACAGCAAGGATATTCTCTCTAACTACTCTTGGTCAACAATTGTACTGGAACTCCTACCTAAAGTAATAAGACAAAAAAGGGAAATAAAAGGCATTCAAATTGAAAAAGAAGAAGTAAAATTATCACTGTTTGTGAGTGCCTTGATTTTATATATAGAAAACCCTAAAGACTCCATAAAAAACTGTTAGCATTAATAAATGAATTCACTAAAGCAGCAGGACACAAAATCAGTTGCATTTCTACAAATTAGCAACAAACTATCTGAAAAGGAAATTCAGAAAACAATCCCTCTTACAACAGCATCAAAAAGAATAAAATACTTAGGAATAAACTTAACTAATGAGGTAAAAGACTTATATACTGAAAACTAAAAAAGAGTATTGAAACAATTAAGGAAGATCTAAACAAATGGAAAGACGTTCCATGTTCATAGATTGGAAGACTCGGTATCATTAAGATGACATTATTCCCCAAATTGATCTATAGATATAATGCAATCCCTATCAAATTCTAACTGTCATTTTTACACACATGGGCAAGTTGGTCCTAAAATCATATGGAAATTCAAATAGCTTCAAATAGCCAAAACTATCTTAAAAAGTAAAAACAAGGTTAAAGAACTTATATTTCCCTTATGTGCATGCAAAAAATATGTGCTTTTAATCTATTGTATGCCTCTACAGGGTACTATTTTTATCATATTTTTAACAGTAAATAAAATTTTTAACTAAAAAAAAAATCTTGTATTTCTTGATTTCAAACCTTATAGCAAAAGTAGAGCAAGCAAAACAGTATAACACAGGTATAAAAACAGACACAGAGATTAATGGAATAGAGTCCAGAAATAAACCCACGTGGTCAACTGATGTTCAATAAAGTGAGCCTAGACTATTCAATTGGCAAAGAATAGTCTTTTCAACAAATGGTTCTGGGACAAGTGGATATCCACATGCAAAAGTATGAATTTGAATCCCCACCTAAACTACATAGAAAAATTAACTCATATTGTATTAAAGACCTAAATGTAAAAGCTCACAGCAAAAAATTCTTAGAAAGAAACACAGGTGTAAATCTTTGTGACTTGGGACCAGGCAACGGTTTCTTAAATGTGACACCAAAAGCACAAGCAGCAAACAAAAACATAAACAAATATGACTTCATCATAATTAAATTTTTTGTAAGAACACTATGAAGAAAGTAAAAAGACTTCCACAGAAGGGAAGAAAATATCTGCACATCATACGCCTAACAAGGGTGTAGTATTCAGAACATATAAAGAACTCTTACAATTCAACAATAAAGACACTAACAGCCCAATTAAAAAATGTGGAAATGATTTGAACAGTCATTTCTCCAAACAAGATATACAAATGTAAAATAAGCACATGAAAAAAATGATCATTATTCATTAGAGAAATGAAAATCGAAGCCATAGCTACATACCACTTCACACCCATGAGGTTGGCTCTAATAAAACACACACCATACACACACACACACACACACACACACACACACACACACACACAGATGCACAAAACTTCACGAAATAACAGTGATGGAGAAGATTGTGGAGAAATCAGAGCTTCACACATTATGAATTATGAATTCACATATTATAATTATGAATTAGATATATAGAATCTTAGCAAATGGCCAATTCTGGAAAGTATAAGCGGCAAATCTCATTTCCTCACATATTGTATGAATTTAAAAGCATCCCTGCCTGGAAATAATGGGAATAACAGTGATAAAAAGTGGATTTTAGTGATGGTGATACACACACGTAGACGGGAGTGTTTGCTAGGTAGCGACCTGCTAGAATAGCGAGTAACAGCAGAGATCTGAAAGCTTAAGAAAGAGGGATATGACAGA
>RJWJ010001180.1:0-72109 GCA_004363605.1 Indri indri
GGCATGTGCCACCATGCCCGGCTGATTTTTTCTATATATATATTTTTAGCTGTCCAATTAATTTTCTTTCTATTTTTTTTGGTAGAGATGGGGTCTCGCTCTTGCTCAGGCTGGTCTCGAACTCCTGAGCTCAGAACGATCCGCCCACCTCGGCCTCCCAGAGTGCTAGGATTACAGGCGTGAGCCACCGCGCCCGGCCTCTTATTTTGTACATTTTAATGCTCTTCCTGTACTTCTTGCATTGTGAATTATTCCACTTTTTATGGTACTTTTTTTTTTCTCTCTCTGGTAGTTTTGGGAGTGACAAATTCTATTTCTTTTTCTGTTTTTGTTTTTTCTAACTTTATTTAATAGGATTATATAGAACGTTCTTTTTATCTTGGGCTAATTTAATTACGTTTGCAAATTTCATACTTTTTTGGTTTTTTATTGTTTGACACATTATAAGTGTACATATAAACAATTTGATGTTTCCATACATGCATACATTGTATAGTGATTAAATCAGGGTGGTTAGCATATGTATTACCTCATGCATTTATCATTTCTTTGTGATGAGAACATTATAAAACCTCTCTTCTGGCTCTTTTGAAATATACAATATATTATTGTTAATTATAGTTACCCTACTGTGCAGTAGAACATCAGAACTTATTCCTTCTGTCTAATTGTAACTTCGTGCCTGTTGACCAATCCCTCCCTGTCCTTCTTTTCCCTATTCCCTCGTCGGTCTCTGGTAACCACTGTTCTACTCTCTACACCTTCAAGGTCAGTTTTTTTTAGAGTCCACATAAAAGTGAGATCATGCAGTATTTGTTCTTCTGTGTCTGGCATATTTCACTTAATGTCCTTAATGTGTATATGTACCACACTATCTTTATCCATTCATCTGTCGTTAGGCATTTAGATTGATTCTAACTCTTGGCTATTGTGAACAATGCTGCAATAAACATGGGAGTGCAGATATCACTTTGGCATACTGATTTCGTTTTCTTTGGATATATACCCAGTAGTGGAATTGCTGGATCATATGGTAGTTCTATTTTTAATTTTTTGAGGAACATCCAAACTGTTTTCCATAATGGCTGTACTGATTTACATTTGACAAATTAAGTTTTTAGACTTACAGACTTTATCATTGGCAACTATATTTAAATACCTTTTCCATTACTATCTAGAGTTAACCAGTAATATTTAGCAGTTTGATGTTATTCCTCAAGCATAATGTCTCTAAATGTACATTTTTTTAATTTCAAAATATTATGGGGGTACAAATGTTGAGGCCTTTGCACCACCCGAGTCAGAGTTACAAGCGTGCCCATCCCCAGACAGTGTGTACCACATCCATTAGGTATAAATTTACCCATCCCCTCCTTCCCCCCTCCCTCCTGCTTGACACCCAATGAATGTTACTTACATATGTGCACATAAGTGTTGATCAATTAGTACCAATTCGATAGTGAGTACATGTGATGCTTGCTTTTCCATTTTTGTGATACTTCACTTAGAAGAATGGGCTCTGGCACCATCCAGGATAATACAAGAGGTGTTAGTTCACCATTATTTTTTGTGCCTGAGTAGTACTCCATGATATACATATACCATAAATATTTTAAAAATCCAAAATGTATGTTTTCTATAATTTCTTTTGTTTTTAAAAAAATCACACAGATTCACAGATTTTCTTTTACATCACATTGTTAAGCGATTTTAGATTCTTTTTCCTGTGTTTTTTTCCAAACTTTTTTCATTTGCACAATTCTCTTCCAGAAATAGAAAATTAGGCTGTCCCTATTTATACTTGTATGTATTTATGCATGTGGGTGTTAAAATGATTGAACATATTACTCCTGTGCCATTAAAATTCCTGGCAGAGCACCCAGTGAATGCTTCTGTTTATTAACTTACAGAATTGTAGGCACCTAGACCTAGAATGAACCTCTGGGGTTATGACATTTAATCTTAATAAATCGATTCACTAACTTAACAAAATTTTTGTACTTATGTTTCAAGAACTGTAATTGGTGCCAGGGAGACAAAGATGAACAAATGAGACTTGCTTTTCTGAATTGAGAAGGCTCACATCCTAGTGGGTGAGAGGCACAGACACATGTACAGATATTTGTGCAAGGGAATCGTGGGAACATTCCAGGAGCACGGCTCTGCGGAGGTGAGCATTTGCTTCCCTCAGTCACGGCAGTAACTTCTTCCCTTATACACCTGACCTATGTTTATCTAACTTCCGTGGGCCCAGCAGTGCATGCTTGGACAGCAATACTTGTTAGAAGATTTATTCCTTTTGAGCCCAGACCCACCTTCCAAACTCTTCCATCATTAGGTCCCACTGTTGGCTTCTAGAGCTCAACAACATATATACCAGACTTCACTTTCAGTGCTTCAGATGTTTGTCCTTCCAAAGCCATTTCCTTTTATGGTTAAGCACTCCAAATTTTCTATATTTCTCCCTCTCTCTGATCTTTCTTATACCACTGCTCTCTAGTGTGTCGATATGGCCCTTAAACTGTGCTTTCCAAACCTGTGTAAAATATTGCAGATGTACCCAACTTAAGAAAAGTGCAACGGGACTTGTCATCTCCTTCCAGATGAAAATATTTCTACTTAATCTATTGATCACATTAACATGCTGTAGCTACATCACACTCTTTCATTTGAGTGATTCATTAAAGTTCAGTCTTTTTTTTCCAGATAAGATGCCAAAAACGTACGTATTAAATATCACGGGATTAAATAAATTAAAAATAAAAATAATGATAAGAAAAAGGAAATAATCACAGTACTTCATATGGGCTCTGATATGAGGGTAGGACCTCGTATAAAATATGCTGTGGATTGTTAGAGTCAAGAAGTCTCATATAATTATGAGAGCTGGGATATGCCTTTGGTTCCAAGTTTGTAGTAGCTCATTTTGGCTCATATTGAAATTGTGACCCACTAAAATCTCTAAATCTTTTTAATATAAATGGCTTCAAAGTCAAATACACCAATTCTTCATTCCAGTTATAGTCCATCTTATTGGTTTCTGCTCGATCATGTAGTTCAAAAGCTTATCCAGCCCACCTAACTTTCCACTGACGGCAGATCTGCCAGTCATGCCTTTTTGTAGCCCTGAAAGGAATTGCTCCAAGTTCAAGCATGAGAAAAGTTTTCCTTTTTCTGTTTAACATTTATTTTGAATTGCTTCTACTCAATATCGATTATATACAATTTGACCTTCAAAAGGTTCGTCAAATGATTTTCTCATCAAATAGTTCACTAAAATCTTATGGCAGCATTTTGTTACTACCTTCAAAATATGAAACATTATTTAGACTCCCCAACATTGACACTTAAAGGAATCACAATACTAAGTCATATGAAAATGGAGAGCAATAGCATCTAGTCTGTTAAATAATTTTTAGACATGTTGAATCAAATTGTAAACATCGGTACCTGCAAACTCACTCCACAAACATATTAAATCACTCTACCATGTTTTCCTTTTAAAAATTGGATATAATAGGTGAAAACAAGATAGATATATATCTTAAAAAACAACTGAGAATTGAACAGATTTCACTGATGGTATAAAGCCCTGAAGGAGCATAGACTCTTCTAGGAAGGAGGACATAGAAACAGTTAAGGAGAATTAGCTGCTGAAAATACAACTGCGGTATGGGGGTATGTGCAGGGTACCATAGGAGGTCAAGGAAGACAGAACTTAATTCATCCAGCAGAGAAAGTGTGGGCAAGGACTCAGAAAGATTTTGTAGAGAAGGTGGTTGGATTGAGTCAGGTATTTTTTTAACAGGCAAAATAAAAAAAGAGTATTGCAGAAACAGGGAAGAGCATAAACACAGGAGAGGAGGAAGGAGTTAAACAGCAAGTTTCATGATTCATAAGAATTTTGGAGTGCCTGAAACAGACTAAAGGAACTAATGTGGAGAGAGATGAAGCTGGGAATGTTAGCAGGAGCTGGGGCCCGAAGGTGGTTGTGTACCATGCTGAAGGTTTTTGACTTGATTTTTTTCAGAGGATTGCATATTTCCATGATTTTATGGTATGATTCTAAAAATTACATTTTCACATTTTTATTAAAGGCCAAAATTGAAATATTCTAAATTGAAGATATCATCAATAGGTAAGAAAAAAAAACCACTAATTTATGCTCCTCAAGTTCACCAAATACAATCCAAGCTTGCTGCTATGTCTCTAGATATTGAGTAGTTGAGTTTCCCTACCCGTACCTTCCTATCTCTTCATTTCCATTGCTACGTAACAGCCACAAGCCTAAGTAATTTAAAACCAAGTTTGGTAAAGATTATTGAAGGTTGTGGATAGGAATTCATTTAAACAGTTTCTAATGACATTTTTAGTATTTGAAAATGCATTGTAATTCTCAGCGTAAATTTATCATTGGTAAGACTTTTAAGAACATTTACATTTGGGCAGAAATATGAATTTTTCTAAGACACTAATTAGAACATGCAGATCGTCTTTGAATATTTAAAAAGGAATCACTGATGATAAACAACCTGTAATGTTCTACTTGTTAGCAGACTTAAGGAAAGCAAGACACTCTTGACTTGTAAAATAATACAATTGTAGTTTGTACTCAAGTTTCTACATAAATTTCTATTGAATTTACATGTGTCAAGCACTGCCTTTTCAAAACCTTCTTTTAACTTTGTCTTATTATTTTTAATGTATTTTTTGTTTTAATCCATTATCAATACAACCTCTATATAAAGCACACACACACACATAAAACTATCAGAAGAAAATATCAAAAACACCAAATAATAGACAAATACAAAAAAATGGACAACAGTGAAAGTGAAATTTGAACTAGATTAATAGCTTTGGAAGTGTGTGTTTTCCTTTTATACATCTTGTAACATTTGAAATAGTAAAACGTTAATTTGAAAAAATTTTAAGTACTATTTAAGTAATAGTCTTCACAAGTTAATATGGATTTCTAAAATATATCAGTCTTAAAATAAAGACATTGGATTCACTAAATGTTTTTTATAGAAAAAAGTAGTAAAAGCTTACATGCATCTAGAACCACTGTTACTTTCTAGTCCCAAGTTGCTTATTTTTCAAATAAAGTCATCTCAAAATCTGCTTAGGAGGACGAGCCTCTTGGAAAACATAAGGGGTAAAACAAGAGTTAAAATAAACACAAGAGGGTTATTGTCACTGAAATAGATTCTGCACAAAAGCAGCACTATTGTCAACATCTTTTAAACAGCTGAAAGGCATCTGCAAAGCCCGAAGATTTGAAAAAAATATTATTTATACCAAATGTATTTATAAAAATCTGTTCTGAGGCTTGTGAGAAATAAGTCCAATCTCCCTTTTCCCCCAAAGTATGCATGGTATATGTGCTAACTTACTGAATTCATCCTTCATGCAATTCCAGTTTATTAAAGAGGTTAAAAATTTATAAAACTCTGATGGGATGTGGTTTTAATGCTTCATCACACTACCCATCATTTGCTTTTCAATCTAGATCAGAATGATCTTTCCTACTTCCCTGCAATCACCTACCTGCACAGCTAATATTTTCTGAATACTCTCCTGAGAGTCTGTCTGGAAGTTGGCCAGCCTCGTCTGGTTGAAGAGGACCACCAGTTTGAAGTACTCCTGCCACAGCCCGTGCATCCTTCTCTGCAGCTCACAGAGCTAAAGGGAAGAGGGAGGGGAGAAAACACAAGTCAGAGGAGGAGAGGAAATTAATGGCAGTGTTCAAGAAGAATGATGGAGGGAAATATAGAAAGCAGTCAATAGCCCATTCTGCACTGTATGAACCTGACAGGAATTTCACAGTCTCTTGATTTTTTAGCCCACTCATGTGCATTCATCAGAAACCAGTCACATCTGGCCGCCAGGATGGGGGGTTAATTTTCTCTAAATGCCTCAGCAGTTTTGTTCTAGCTGAGGCAAACTCTGTGACTGCAAAGCTGATGAGTAAAATATTTCTACTTCACCCAGTTTAACTCAAAACCGATAGCCTCGGGACATATTGAACCTTTCTTGAAAAAAAAATCATCTTTTGAAGCTTTTTTGAATGGCACATCAGGTCAAGCCAAAGTTTAAAAATGCAACTTTGAGACTTTGATGGACACCATCGCTGCTTTTTTTCCTCATAAAGCTTACCATTGCCTGGCAATGTGTGCTTTAGAGCACGACAAAACTAAAGAGAATTAACTTAGCCATCAACTGCTGAGGGAGAACAATAACAGAGAAGGAATTTCCAGCTAGCACTCCCTATTAATCTCCCTCCCTCCGACCATGTGACATGGAAACCTCTCACTGCACTAAAGTACGGTGGACGCAGTGTTTAGAAGTGACATGTTTAATGCCAGATCTGTACAGAAAGAGAAAGAATTCTCCTATGGGGTATATTAGATCATTTGGAAGTTTATTTTGTTTCCAACCAAGTTTTTCCAATTTTATTAATACAAAGCAGGGATTTGTTAGGCTGACAATTATCTGAACTGTGAGATCAATCTCTTTTTTTTTTCAATTTTATTTCATAGTATTACGGGGGTACAAACATTTTGGTCACATAAATTGCTTTTTTACAGTTTGAGTCAAACTTACAAATGTGCCCATCACCCAGATAGGGTGCACTGTGCCCATTAGGTGCGAATTTACCCATCTAAAGACCAACAGAAAACAGTGGAAGTTTTATCAAGACAATGTGCATTTGCTCTTCAATGATTAGCATAGCCACACCACACAGAATTATTATGAGGTATTTTTAAAGGAATAAACTTCATAAAATTAAAAAACTATTTTTTAAAACCCCCAAACACTTATATATACTGTATTCTGTCACTGAAAACTCTTTTGGATTTTGGTAATGTGGATAATTGCTGACGTCAATTCCTTTTTAGCATATTTTGCAGAATGGAAAAATAAATAAAATTCACTTCAAACATTTAATATCAAACAAAAGTTTATATATTAAACATTTCTTTATACCAGAGGAAAAACGTGTTAAAAATATGGCTATTTTATGTTCTATTTATTAATCTGGGTGATGGTGGGATCCTCTGCAAAGCTTCAACAAACAGTGCGTGTATAATTTGCGAACTTTTCTGTATGCATATTTCAATAAAATAGCTTACTTAAAAATGATTATTTTAAATACTTGGTGTTGCATGTGAATTCTTTATCATCGTTATTCTTGTTGTGCATTGTTATAAATAACACATATGTATTTATGTTCAATTCAGAGGAAAATGAAGCCTGTATTCTTGGTTAATTGGTTAATTTAGGACAAAGAAATAATCTTGAAAAATAGATATTTCAGCTTACTAAATGCTGACATACATTATCCAGAATCAGTTTATGGACATTTCAGATAATTTAGGCTAGGAAATTAAAGATTAGGTTTACTCTTCGAAAAATTTTGTCAAGCTTTAAAAATATTTTTTTTCTGTAATATAAGCTAAGCCTGCCAGTCAATAGGTAGAGGTATGCTGTATCTTGATATACTCGTTAAGACATTTGAAAAATTTAGTTGATTATGTGTGTTCATAACTACATTGTGTAGCAGGGGCAGGGGAGGAGTCTAGGTGTTGGGAGTTCAGGAAGGATCTACATGAATTAGCACTAGTCTTGTGTTACCTAATGTATGCATCAATGATTAAAATGATATTAATTAACTTTGCTTTAACAATAAGGGGCATAACAGACTTACATAGAAATCAGAAATTACTTCAATCTGAAACTGTGATCAAGGCTAAACAAGCTGACATTTAGTGTCAACAAAACATCAATAACAAAGAAAAACAACCATGAAAAATGTTTTTGAGAATAATTTCATAGCATATGTACATTTGAACATTTTGTGATTTTACACTTGGTCTTATATTTAAAATGTGACCTGGCAGTTTAGAGATTTTGTTTTTCAAAAGGGCAAGGATGAGAATCAGGGTGGAGGAAATTTTACTTGTCTATAAACTAAAATAAATGATCAAGACATCATCTTTCTTATAGGACATCTTATTTCTGAAATTATACCTGGAAACATACTTCGAAACACATATTGCAGTAGGGTTCTTTATATACTGACTCAATATATTGTGGTCTGAGGTAAACATCCTGAATGAAGGGGACATAATCTAATAAATAAATACAATTTGCTAAATGAAGCTTAACTATAAATTGTCTGTTGTGGGTGGAGGCTCTAAAGAGATTGATTTTTAAAGTATTTTCTTAACAAAGACTAATAATCTGTCAACTCTCTCAATTCTTGTCAATGTGACTTTTTTAAACGGAATAGTTCATGGATATTCACTGTGGGCTTGTTGAGATAGCTTCTTTTCCCAACTACCATGTACAGCTGATAAATCTGTATTTTAACTTGCTTTAGGAGACTTCTGTCTAACTTAAAGTTCATATTTTTAACCGTGATGCCATATCAGTTACAGTCCAGTGGATTTTCTCTTTCTCCCTCTGATATTTTAGCAGCTACTTCTGGATTAAGCTTAGTCATAAAGACTGCTAGAAACACCCAAAGTTTCTATAGACCTTGGCCAGAGTTTGCTGGAAAATAGATTGTAATGCCAAATGAACTTCCGTATACTCCTGTCAGATATAAGTAAGAAATGCATGATAAAGCCTTGTCCACATATCCTATATTTTCAAACTATTGTCTAACTCAGATCATACTTTACTAGATTATTATAATCTGTAATTTTCAAACAAAAACAAATGGAAACCTACCTTGAACAGATTTTGGACTATACATTATGAAAACAACAAAAGTTCACAGTAATAAGCCAGAAATAATTGATTTAAAAAGAATGGCTGTAGGATAAACTCTTTTAGCCTCATTAAGTGGAATTAGATATCTCAGTGAAAAGTAATTTATGCCAAAATACTTTAATTTTCTGGAGTATTCTTCCAATTTCAAGGCAAGTGGTCATTTATAGCTAGCTTAGCTCTTAGAATACCCTATTTCCCCCATGAGATACTAAGATACTTAGAACCACTCCGTGAACATAGATCTGTCTGTCAAAGAAAATAATAAATTAATACTGTCAGAGTAGTCACAAATACAACAAAAGGCAAATAAGAGAAGGTGAGTTTAGAGGAATTCCTTAAAAGTGAAGGTAACTTTTACAAGTAGGAGCTCTTCAAACTGTGTAAGGAAAGTAAACTGAATAATAATGCTTTTTACATCCACAACTTTGATGAGGAGAAGCAGCTATGTGGTAAGTCTATTTTTATTTTGTTGTCTGTGTTCTAGCTTGAGGTAGCCACCAAGTCCTTAAGTTTGTCCGTATACAAGTGTTAACTGAAACCATTTAAATAAGGAAGTTCTTTAAAGATCAACTAAGAAAGAGTGCTATGTCAAAAAAGAGGTTTTGGGGGAGAAATCTATAGCTAATAGGCCTCTGGAAAAAGAAGGACCAGGAGAAGGAAGAACTGAAGGCATTCATAAAGAGAGAACCAGCATCCAATAAAACTCACGTATATACACAAACACATATGCACATCAAAGACAATAAGATGATCAAAAATAATATTTAAGGTAAAATATTTAAGATGCTGGGAAGGATGGTTGATTTAATCAAATAGCCATAATGACAGCTATTTTAGAAAAGTGGTTAGGATAAAAGCCCAATTTTAAGATATCAATAGATAGTTATCACTCAGTAAACATTCCTTAAAATAGACTTGACAAATTGAACTGATAAAATTTAAGCTGAGAAAGAGTATAAAACAAAAAATTCCATCAAATATTTTACTAAAAAGAGAAACTTTGAAAATATTCCTATGAAAGTCTGGAAAAATAAAGTAAATCAGTATCTCTTTTCAAATTTTACTGCAGATCCTGGCTAAAGCAATAAGAGAATAACAGAAAGAAAGACAGGTATAAGAGTTAGAAAGAATATCTACATCAAAAATTCAAGAGGCTCTGCAAACCAACAACTGGAGGTAATGAGGGTTTAGGAGTTTTCGTGCCTATAAGATCATCATTTAAAAAAAAAAATCAATACTGTTTTTATAAATCAGTATAACCAATTTTAAATTATAATAGAAAACAATTCTATGCATTACCATAAAATAAAATGCAAGGTACTTAGCTTTAAATCTATTGAAGTATGGGCAGGATTTTATAGAGAAAGTTACAAAATATTTTGAAGAACATAAAGTAATAACTGAATAAATTGACAGGTATTAATATAATATTTCCATGCATGACAAAAGAGTGTCATAGACAAGTCAGCTTTCCACAAAGTAGTCTACAATCTCACTAGGTTTCATGAAAATTGATCTAAAATTCATATGGAAGAACAAAGGACTGGGAATAACTAAGATGATTGTGAAACAGGATTTGAAAGATTTGACATGTGATATATAAAACTTAAAGTTGTAGGAACTAAGACAGAGTAATGTCAGCATTATCTAAACAGAGCATTTGATCAAAAAAGACAGCTAACATACACATGCATATAAAATGTGATATATGACAGAGATATCATTGCAAATCAGTGCAGAAAGAGTGGCATAATTGGTTATCTCTGCAAAATAAAATAAAGTTAGGTCCTTAACTCACAACATACACTAAAATAAAAGCAAGGTGCATTAAAATGAGGAAAGTTAATCTTTAAAATTTTGGAAGAAAACATGACTGAATAATTTTATGACTTTGAGGAAGAGAAAGATTTTTATACAAAATGTTAAA
The DNA here is from genome assembly GCA_004363605.1 of Indri indri. Taxonomy (NCBI): domain Eukaryota; kingdom Metazoa; phylum Chordata; class Mammalia; order Primates; family Indriidae; genus Indri; species Indri indri. The sequence continues at coordinate 10,709 of RJWJ010001180.1, forward strand.
ATAAATTCTAATGGGAAGAATTGCCAATTTAATTATATTAAAATTTTTTTAAAAAGTTACATTTAAACAGAAAGAAAACATCCCACAAGTTTCAAGAAGATACCAATAACACTTATAGCTGACAAGGATCAATTTTTTCTAACATATAAAGAGCCACTATCAATCAATATGAAAAATCAAACAATACACCAGAGAAATGGGATACAAATGGGGAAATCATAGAAAAGAAAACCCATTTGGTCTGTAAACATTTGAAAACCTGTTCAACTTCAATAGTGGGGTACAAATAAATGCAGTTCATACTCATCAGATTGGCAAATACTAAAAAAAAAATAAATCTGTCCATATCAAATGTTGGTAAAGATGTGGCAAAAAAAATGAACTTTCATACACTGATAAAATTTAGGTATAATTTGTTGCAAAGACTTCGGAGAACAATTTGCCATTTCATATTGAAGATGTACTTTCCCTTTAATCCAGCAATTATGAAGCTACATACTCTAGACTAGCAATTCTCAGTGTGGTTCCCAGACCATCGGGATCAGTCTCAGAACGTGTTAGAGATACAGTCATTCAGAGCTATAGAATCCAGCAATTGGTGTTTTGTTTTTTTTTTTAATTTCAAAGTATTGTGGGGGTACAAATGTTTTTGGTTACATGAATCACTTTTGTAATATTTGAGTCAAGGTTAAAAGTGTGCTTGTCACCCAGATAGTGATTGCTGTACCCGTTAGGTAGATATTTGCCTATCCCCTCCTTATCACTCCCCACTGATTGATTTCCATTGAGTTTTACTTCCCTCTATGCACATGTGTACTCATCGGTTAGTTCCAATTTAATAGTGAGTATGGAAGTCACTTTATCAAAAAGACATTTGCACTCGAATGTTTATTGCAGGACAATTCACAATTGCAAAGACATGGAATCAACCCAAACGCTCATCAATTCATGAGTGGAATAACAAAATGTGGTATATGGATACCAAGGAATACTACTCAGCCATGATGAAGGATGATTTGATGCCTTTTGCAACAATTTGGATGGAACTGGAAACCATTGTCTTAAGTGAAATATCTAAAGAATGGAAAAACAAACAATTGTTTTAATGAAACCTCTAGGTGATTTTAATGTATGCCAAAATCTGAGAGATATTGCTCTCAAAAAGACTATCATAATATGTTCTCAAGGAAACGTATAAAATACTGTTCATTTATAGCATTACTTGCAATGGTGAAAATTTGGAAGCAATCTAACTGTCCATCACCAGAGTAATGAAAAATATATTGTGCTGTGTTCATATGCTAAACCATAGCATTTAGAATCAACACTATAAAATTCCAAGTGCTATGTATATGTTATAGAAATAAAAAATAATAATTCATATTTTAATTTGATTACTACATAAAAATGGCATCAAAACACAAATGAAATGATAAACACTAAGAGAAGTTTAACTGTGAGAAAGAAGGAGGGACACACTATTAGGAAGAGGCAGAAGGAGGGTTTTGAGTGCATCTATGCTATTGTAAATGCGCAAAGCAAATATGGCAAATGTCAAGATTTACAAAGCTGGTAAAGGTACATAGCAATTTATCATAAACCTATTTACTTATAATTTATACATAACTCTGTAACTTACATCATGCCTTGCTGTTCATTTAAAAAAACCCAAAACCCTAGGTTAAGCTGACATCTCTGCAAGAAAGGCACCCTTCATATTTTGTGGCTCAGAATTATTTACTTTTAGAGAATTTATTATAATCTGGTTTCTAAAACAGTATCCTATTATACTTCACCATCTGCTAAAATATAAAAATGGTCTTCTTTGTACAAAATTTTTGTGATGTACCCACTAAATGTGATCTTACCTATAATAAAAGAAATATCCAAAATGCTAAATAAGTTTACATCAATAAGGAAAGAATGACTACTTCCAGCTGCCTTATAAATTTTTCTGTAGTTCCTCCAACCCCACTCATACAAGTAATATAGTTGTTGACTAAGAACTTCATATTTATTTCATAGGAGATTGAAGATTGATATATATATAAACTATTTTCATGAGAATTTGAATTTTCTAGTTTCAGAAGACAACCGTAGTGCTCAGACATTAAAAATATTAATACATTAATCTAAATAAGCAGAAATTTTTGTATGCTTATATATATATTTTATATTCCTATGCGGAAATAATAGTAGACTAGGGTGCTTTTTCTTTAAAAAATTCCTTAAATTGTCTCTGTGCATTACAGAACATAAATATCATTGCAAACATACTTTAGATAAAATTAAATCATTTTTAGAGACATATGGTACCAAAAATTAACTCCCCAAAGCACATAATTTAACTGGCTTTTGCAATTTAAGAACCCTGGAAAAAAAGAAAGAGAACATTTCAAGGAAATGAGAAGTGTCCTTATAATGAATTTCTGCTTTTAAGAATCAGACATAACAACAGTCTTTTTAATTAAAATACAAATACCATATGTATAGTTATCTGAAAATGAACTATAAATTGTTTTGCCAGGAAACAAAGACCAGTCAATACTGAAAACATAGAAGTCCTTTAGAATAGAAAGATAATACTAATGGACAGAGTAAAAAGTTCATGGGCAGTACTCAAAGTTCTTGGTCCATGAATAATGATTTGTCCATTACTAGACTAATGAAAACAAACAAACGACTGCTGAAGATTTAACTCTATGAGATAGGTTTTCAACAATACTTGATTTATACTTTTTTGGATTAAAAAATCTTTATATAAACATGTAACCAAAATGTTCGTACTCCCATAATATCCTGAAATAAAAAAATTAAAAAATAAGAAAAATGAATGTTGTTGAAAAGACAACAGAATTTTCCTGCACACAACATGAAAAATCCATTCAATAAAAGATTCAAATAGGAAATTAACAGAATCACTTCAATAAATAGTGAACCACAACATGTAGGACAAATGAGAGGAGTGGAACAATTCCAAATTCTTGAAGTAAAAATCACCTCCTAGGATGAATTAGAGGAGCACAGAGGATTTGTAGGGCAGTGAAAATACTTTGTATGATACTGTAATGGTGGATAATGTCTCATTATTCATTTGTCCAAACCCATAGAATACATAACACCAAGGGTGAACCCTAATATAAACTATGGGTTTTGGGTGATTATGATGTGTCAATGTAGGTTTATCAGTTGTAACAAGTGTACCATTTTAGTGGAGCATGTTAATAATGGGGGAGACTGTATGTGTTTGGGCAGAGGGTATATGAGAACCCTCTGTACTTCCTCACAAATTTGCTGTAAACCTAAAAACTTCTCTAAAAAAATGAAATCTAAAAGAAAAAATTACTTCCCAGTATGCTGGGGGTGTGAATCGTGAGTGAGTATGTGGTGGTGACGATGTGTGACAATTATTGGAGGTTAAAAGATTTCTGAAGGATGCACATACATGCATGGATTAACTCATCACAAGTACCTGAAAATTTGAAAGTTCATTTAATATGATCACTGGGAAGTTTGGGAGTTTCATAGGTGAGAAACCTGCAACCTAAGAGTAGAACTATTATGAAGAATACTCTGGAAGAAAATTAAAGCATTTCAGAAATCTACTTGATTTTCTATCTACAAACTCAGTCAAATAACTAGTACAATTGTAGAAGCAGCTCTGAGAATTATTCATATTTTACAAAGAAGAGACAAAAACATGCTGTATCCTGTAGATTTGCATTTGTACCTTAGACAATCCAATTAAAATCATATTTAAAGCTTTGACAAAATATGATAAAGGCCACCTGGAAAAAAGTAACAATCTTTTTCTACAGGAATTTATTTTATTAATAGATGGAAGGTAGATAGGTAATTAGATAATGGAAGCACACATATTCACTTATTTGTACCAGTATATTAAAATAATGGCTATAATTTCAATCTGCTTGGTAGATGTCACATACTGAAAGCATACTGCCTTTCTCAATTTCTGACAGATAAGTAAAACCGATAAGAGAAGATATGTGCATGCAATTTTAATTCAACAGAGTGATGTGAAGTGCAGCTCACAAGGCAAATAGCATAAGCCTTATCAGTTCTGTTTATTGTAATAAGCCAAACAATGGCAATTAGAAACTACTCCACAGATTTTTGCCAAGGCAGGAATGACAGATATACGAAATCCAGTTAATACTGATCTTTTTATAGTACCCAGTTACCAAGCTACAGATGTACAATATATAAATCTCAAAAGTAATGAGATATTTCTTTATTATCAAGTCCGTTCCACAGACCAATGTTAAAAATCACATAGCTCATTTCTGGAAATCTCCTTTGTCAACTGCTTAGATATATTTAAAAAAAATAAGACACATATATTCCCAAATTTGGACCTGGCCTTTTAGGAAATTAATAAAAAATTACTCGATTACTCTAATTATATAAAAATACATTTGAAAATTCTGTATTTGGACCTCTGCTAATATATAGGATGATGGCAGGACAGAAAGAAAGCTGATCTATATGGACACTACAAATTCTTATATCGAATAGGTAAAGAACAAGTCTATTCTTTTCTATGAATATGCTAATGTGTTTCTTTATATAGTTTATAATTATAACACATGTTATGACATATAACAGATAACTTATCTTTTTACATATTTAACAGTACTCACAACCTTTTTAGTTTGATATTAATAGATAACCTGGTTCTGGAATAAAATTACTGCATTCTGATGGATATTTGATTTAAAAAGTATAAAGGCAATAGAGATTTTGTTTACTTAAATGACTAAATTTCACATGCAAATCCTATGAACAGCTCAAATAGAAATAATTGAATGAAATTATATGATTAATTCTAAAATTATGGTTCTCTGTGATTAAAAAACAGTTAAACCAAGAATAAAACAATTAAAATTCTATGGTAAAAATGATCCTCAGAATAAAAATCTAACTTTGCTCAAATGAATAATTGTTTAAAAAAACAAGTTGAAAATGGAATTACATGAAGGCTAAATATGAAAGGTTATACTGTCAAACACAGAGAGGAACACAGGCTTAAGGTATACATTTCCTTGCCTCCTTGTCAGTCATTTGCCCAAATGTAATTAAGTCCCTTGATTTTAAAATGTGTCCAAATGAATGCTCTAAAGCTGGCTCTTTTGGCTTTCATTTATGAGCTGTGGTTGAACAATTTTCTTTGATGATTATCCACAGCATATCTTTATAGTCTTCTGAGACCCACTTATTTTAATGCAAATAATGGAGATGCTTTAAACATCACATTTACCTTAAAATAGGTAAATAAAATAAAATTCACAATAAAAACATAATATCAAAAATGATTAATTATAGAGCTCACCAATTTATTTCAAATTTATAAGAAATATACTATATTTCTTCCAAAACATCAAGTTTCAGTTTAAATATTCCCAACATTTTTATTTCTTTTACACACAAGTAAATATAAACGTTTATAAAATTATTTGTTTTAGACAATTTGCAAAAATTCAACTGAAAATGTAAAGAAAATATCTTATAAAATTATGCAATGTTGCAGAGCCTGAATGCAGAAATAAACTAGTCTACTAGCCCCTGTAAGAAATCAGGGGCCCGAAGTATAAACTTCATTTAGAATGGAAATGTCCAATAACCCTATTCTTGTTTTAGTGTCTTTTTAGTGACCTAGAATTGTTCTTCAATAAGAAGAAAATCTGCAAAATAGTGCACACTGTCATGGATGCTAAAAATTTACTAACCCATTTGTCATCTTGAACTAGAGTATATAATTAAATCCAGGCTATGGCAAATATTATCAAAGATATTATTAATAAAAAACATCTTCCATCAATCACTAATACCATTCTTTCAGAAAACATTATGAGCCAAATTCCAAGATACTCAAAGAATCTGAAAAGAACATTGGTAGCAATGGTTAATATAAATGGAATAATATTAATTCATAGCAGGAAACTACAGATGTTCTGTCACATTCTGGACATTTCTGGTGGTAGTAGTGGAAGAATCATTGGATATTTGAAAGCCCTAGCAGATCTAGGTACTAGTGGGCTACATAGCCTTGGGTAACAGTGTCATTTGAACCTTAATTGCCTTATCTAAGGAACAAGTGTAATAATACTAAGTTGGATTGTCAGTAGGTTATACAGCCACTTGACATTTCTAGAACTCCAGAAGAAATTGAAAACTTCTTGTTTCCTCTTCCTTCTCCATTTCTTCACCTCCTTTTACTCTTCTGACTCTGCCTACCTTTCCACTGAGTGGCTCTAGGAAAGATCACCTATGGCATCTGATATACCTATACCCTTCCTAACTCTTGAAAGGCTTTCCTTCCCTGGTTGCATTCCTGGTTTCCCACTATTGTTCTATACTTCCTTGTCAGTGTCATTTGCAGATTAGTCTCCCTTTGCTATTACTAAACAACAGTAATTCCCAAGGTCTTGCACTTAATTATCTTCTTGCCTATACTCACTCATGCACTCTCATAATTTAAAGTATTGCCCAAACAATAATGTCTCCTGAATTTGATTTGTAATGCAGACATCTCTAAGCCTGACTGGTCTTTGCCATTAAACTACTGGATACTCTTCCCTATCCACCCAAGAGGACTTCAAGGTCAAAGCCCAAAGATGAATCCATTAAATTCAGGAAGTGTATCATCCTTCTTGTAGTCCTGTGCTTTAGAATGAGATGCCACCATCCACTATGTCATCCAAGCCAAAAACCTTGGCACCATACTCACTTCGCTCACCCTCATCTCTCATCATCCATTCACTCACTAAGTTCCATCAAGTTTAGCTTTTAGGTATTTTTCCACTGAGCCCCTCACTCCCTCCTCACCATTGATTCCTACCACTATTAGGAGAGTTACCATTTTGGTTTCATTTGTTCATTAATTTTAAAGCATAGAGTTAATGAATAATTAAGGCTAAAATGCTAAGTTTTCCTATATTGGTAGGAATCAAATGCCTCAAGAGCCCTGTGATACATTAGCTGAGACCAGGAGAGACGAAGAAGCCTTCTTAGTGAAGATTGGGGTTATGTAATATTTTTGCAGGCATGAAAATGCTTTCAAAATTTCAAGAAACTGCTTTTCAGTGAAGTCCCTGGAAAAAGCAGAGTGATGAAAAGGTAAGAATTATTTGTCAATTGCAATGAGTTATGCCTATAAATTAATTGAAGATACTTTATACTTTAAAATACTTTTGAATACTTTAAAAGACAGTTTGTTTCCTAAAGTAGTTTGAGCAGGTCTTTAGTTTATTGTATTAATTTAACAAATATTTCCTCACAGTTTGTATAGATAACAGCTTTCTAGTCCATATTTGCTGATCTCGAATTTCAAATTGTCACCTGAATAAATTAGTTTCTACTATATGTCGACATAGGTATATATTTACACTAAAATACTTGGCTCTTAATTGGTAATAATTCCCTACATTTTTATAGTACCTTATAGCACAGAAATACTACATCATTTCTATTATCTCATTTATACTTACAACATTTCTAGGCAGAAGACAGTGTAGCTACCACTATTTATTCACAAAGCAGACATTTTAATGAGAGACTATTTTGTGTCAGAGTCTGTGCTAAGGTCAGTTGGTTTCTATCTTCAATGTGGCTCAGAGACACATAGAAGATACATATAAAAAGTGTAGAAGATAAATGGAATACAGTTGACTACAGGATCCCAGAGAAGGAGTAGCTAACGTCTGCTGTACCAGCGGGGAGGATTCTTGATGGAGGATTCCTGATGCAAGAGCCAAATTCAGTTCAAGTTAGCCAGGTGAAGCTGGTGTCAGGCAGGATAGTTGCCAATGCTCCCCAACTGGGATGAGAAAGAGGTGAAACTTGATCCTAGATTTTCTTTGTTTTCTTCCCACTGAATGAACTTTATAGCTAAAAAAAAAAATCTCAATTTAAATAGACGTTATTAAATTTTGTAGTATAACTAAGGGCTTTTTAAAAATAATTTGTGATAAGCTTCAAGATAAGGTTGTTATTAGTGAAGACTACATATTAATCTCATTTGTGCCAAGTGGAATAAATAAAACCCAGATTTTTTTATAAATTTACTTGAAAGAAAGAAGGCTTTGAGAAAACCTTGGTGACTTTGAAAGGTAGCTCATCCAGTTTACCACTTGGATGGGATTTTATTTAATTAATTCATTAATTAAACTTTTTTTCCCTCTAAGATGGAGCTTCTCTCCTGATATTGTCCTGTTTAAAATTTTAGTGCTACATTTTTCTTTCTTTATCTGTAGATTTTAGGTACTTCTGTCACACACATGCAGACACACACACATACACACAACAGCAACTACGTGAGATGAGGGACATGTTAATTTCCTCAACTGTAGTAAACATTTTACTATGTATATCAAAATATGTTGTACGCCTTAAATATGTATAATTTGAAAAATTACTGCCAAACGTTTGGAGAAGGCATTATCAGCTAGGAGGTAGCGACTGAGTCAAAAAGCAGTCATTAATATCACTAAGCTAAACTGAGTTAACGTGTTGATAAGGTATCAGCATCTCAGTAGGGAGCAGGGCCTTCCAGAGGAAATGGTGTGGTGGTAAAGCTCAGATAGCCTGAAAGAAACGGAGGGAAAAGAATTCAAAGCACAAAATTAGGCCAAGTGGAGACAGAGTTTGAGATATCATAGAAAGTGACCATAATGGCAAGAAGCAGTATGAGGCAATGGAAAAGTAAAGTGAGAATTAACTTCCCCAAACAAATGGAAGGTGGCAATAAGTGCATAATGCAAAACTCACCAAACTTTAAGTATAACAGTGCCTGCCCCAGAAGATCTGCCTTGTTTTATGCTTGACCTTGTAGCTATAAAATGCCAATAATAGCCGAGAAACACCTTCTAATTTTAAACCCTATTTTCTAATCTGAGAGGATGAACAGCCTAACAAATTTTCATAATGCAAGCTACCTAAATAGCCTCTTATTTTGTTGATACCAGGGTATGCCATGTGGCTGTGCAAAATTTTTTTCTTTCTAAGAAAGAAATATACAGGTAATATTCAAAATTAATTTTCCCTGGTCTTTGGAAGAGTAGTACTTCTTATGGAAATTAATTTTAATTTAACAAATTATATACCCCTAGGAGATTCTAATCTTTGTTTCTTTTACCCTCCTTCCAAAACTAAAAATCTATGAGTTCAATTCTCTTAATCTTTTGAAGTGCAACAAATCATATATAAATTTTTGACTGTGACTCTGTGAAAAAGAAAACTCCATGTTTTATTTTTCTTCTGAGCTCCATTATGACGTTTACTTAAGCCCTTTATTTGAAGACTTTGGAGGCATAAAAATACTGGTTAAAATAGAATTTATCACCTTTTTGCACGGATACCCAGATCCAAAATTGAAAATTTACTTCTAAAAATCATGCACTATTGTCAATTTCTTTTGGACTTAGTGGGAAGAACTTTAAAAAATTGCTAGAGTGATTAAATCTGGGAAACTGTGTCTCACAAATTTTAAATTTAATATAAAGTACTCATCCTTAATATTGGAAATTATTTCCATTTTTAGCACTGCCTCTAACAACAATTACATCCACAGCATTTTATATAGAGTTTCCTTTGGCTGTGGGGTTTTTTTTTTTTTTTTTTTTGACCTAATTTATTCCACATATTTTGAGAATAGGCAAAATGTAAATGAAGAAATATAAAAAAGACTAATAGGAGTTCACTAGACACTCTAAGGGTTGCTATAATTTTAAAACTATTAAATTCTCCATTTAAGTATTTTTATTGCATAAATGGGTTTAAAACACGTAAAAGAAGTTCCCGAGGGAGGAGTTGGGGAAACATGAGTGAACGTGAGTGAAACCTGACCAGTGACCAGTCACCAATGCCAGACTGGTGGGTGATCTCTGCATTTGACTCTTTCTGACTAGGCCTACAACGGAGCTCAGGGCTTCTAAGTATTTGTTTTACCTTTGGCTTGCAGGAGAAACCAATGCATATTGTCTCTGAGGAAGGCAGTCTTAAATTGGGACACAAGTTTTTTAGAGAGGAAGATCTATGAACTCTTAATCAATGATCACTAAATATATGTACTAGAGACCATGAGATTCACAGAAACAAACAAAACTACTGGGAAAAGTTTATTTCAAGGGTAATAAAGAGATATTTTAGATCAACTGAAACCGAGAGTTTATTTCTGATGTATCTACTAGAAAAGATGTAATTCAGGGAAAATGACAATGATTCTAGAGGGAAGCTCTACGCTGCTTGAAGGAATGTTGAACAACAACAAAAAAGTACAAACATTGTGTAAAATAATAATAATACTAGCATTGCTAATAAAAATTATAATATTTAATTTAAGAGTCTAAAAGAATGATGGAAACAAAAATGATTTATAACAATACTATGTATGCTTGTCAGTAATCTTCACTGAAATGCTCTAACTCATTGCATTACATGATAGTTAAAATAGGCACTGTAATAAATAAATTATCAAGCATATTTTAATTGAAATAAGCATGGTTAAAGTGTAATAATAAAAATAAAATTTCAAATAAAATGTGAGAAATAGTATTTGTCAACTAAGGAGGAGAAAAAATGGAATAAGAAAAACTATATAAGGCAGATAGAGAGAAAAAAGAAGCAATAGAAAAAGTAGAACAACTAAAAAAGTTAGATAATAATAAAAAGATAATAGAAAGAGGTACAAATATATAATTGATTACAATGCTATATGTAGATTACACTCATTTGTTCAGACAGAGGATTAGATTAAGAAAACCATGCCTACAAACATTTTATAAGAAATGCATTAAAATATAAAGAAACACATTAAAATATAAAGATTGAAATCAAATTATCAAAAATAATATACTAGGCAGATACTAGCACAATTAAATCTTGAGTATATTAGGCAAAAGAGATTTTAAAATAAATAGCATTTTTAGATATAGAGATTATCCATATTTATATCTATCTCTTTATACATCAGTATCTGTATCTGTAGATATGGATATATAATAAAGGTAAAAAAATCATTTAATTTATCAGAAACATACATCAATTAAACACTGTATGTAACTAATAAATTAGAACTAATATACTAAGAATAGAAATCAACAAATGTAATCAACATTTGGAAGATTTCAAGATAGTCAATTTTGGCAAATCAAAAATTAAAATAATGGTGATCAACAGGCTTAATAAACTTGATCTGGCAAATACAAATACATGTACCCATGTGCCCAAAATTATAAATTACAGTTTTCTTAATCATATATAAAACATTAAAATAAATAACTTATATAAATTAAAACATAACCATATACAATTTTATGAGATCATATCATAAAAAGCAAGTCTTATACTTCAAAGAACTGACATGGTATAAACCATGTTCTTGACAGCAAAGCAATTAAATTAGAAGCCAGAAAACAAGGCAAAACAAAAATATTCATATGTATTTAGAAATTTATGAGTAAAGTTCTAAATAACACGTGTATAAAAATAAATCATAATGGATTTTTAAATAATGCTACATGATAAATTTCAAACATGTAGGATGCAATCAGATGGTACTTAGAAGGGTTTATGGTTTTCTATGCTTATATTAGAAAAGAGCAAAGGCAAAAAATAGTGAGATTTTTCACTCAAATTAAAAAAAAATAAAGAACAGAATGAACTCTCCAAAAATGTAGGGAAAGAATTTAATGAAATGGAAACCAACCAAATATATGGTGGAAGAAATTCACAAAGACAGTCAGTTCTTAGGAAAGACCAATAAAGTACACAAACTTCCACTGGTATTAACACAATGAAATGGAAATAAAGTAAAAATTAATAATATTTGAGCAGAAAAAAGAAACAATATTGATAGACACAGGAGAGAATTAAAACCATTAAGATAACACTATGAGTAATCTTAGGCAATAAATTTAAAATGAAATGAAATGAACAAAGTCCTAAAAAATAGAACTTAATAAAACTGACTGAGATAAAATAGAAAGTCATATAGTCTTATAATTATTTTTTTCAGTTTTTCCTTTTATATTAAAATGTATACAGAGTAAAATCCACTCCTTTGGCATACGGTTCTATGAGTTTTGACAATTAAGATATAGAACAGTTTCTTCACCCTCCAGAAATCCTTCCTGGTGCCTCTTTGTAGCCAACCATCCCCCCAACTTTAGCCACTGGCAACTACTGGTCTGTTTTCTGTTCCCATAGTTTTGCCTTTTCCAGAATGTCATGTAAGTAGAATCATACATAAGCTATGACTTAATAAAGAAATTGTATTAGTATTGAAAAATTATTCACATATAGAAAACACTCAGCTCTGCAAGTTTTATGGGAGAATTTTTCCAAGTTTTAAAGACACAATTTATTCCAAACTTATGCAAACTCTTTCAGAAAATAATAAAAGCGGGAATATTCTCCAAATTATTCTATAAGTTGAACATAACATGAAAATTAATATCAGATAAGTGCAGTAAAAGAAAGAAAAAGTACAAATCAATTCTATTTATAAACTTGTGTGAAAATATTTGGTAAATATTTATAAAATGAATATGGCAATGTATAAAACCATATTTAATCATGACCAGATTGTATTTATCTTATGAATGCAAGACATTAAAAAAATCTAAGCATACATTTTTTACCCACCACATTAACTGAGAAAAGGAGAGATCATATAATCATCTTATTGGATGGAGAACTTGCATTTGAAAAAATTCAAGACCCACTTGTGACAATAATAACAATAAGTATCTTGTTCTTACATATGCAAGTTGGCAATATTTTTTTCTGGAAAGAGCTAGATAATAAATATTTAATCTTTTGGGCTAAACCATATGTGGAAGTTACTCAAATCTATTGATTTAGACTGAAAACAGACATAGAGAACATGGAAACAGATGAATGTGGCTGTATTACAATATAACTTTATTTATGGAATTTAAATGTCATATAATGTTCACATGTCAAAAATTTCTTCCTTTGATTTTTTTCCAACTATTTAATAATATGAAAACCATTTTTAGCTCATAGGCAGTACCAAAGCAAGTGGCAGGCCAGATTTAGCCAGCAAGCTGTAGTTTGTCTGTTCCTGTTATACAGCATTGTATTGGAGGGCCTAAACCACGTAGTAAGACAAAGAAAAAAATACATATGTAGAAAAAAATACATACATACTAGAGGGAAAAAGCTGTCATTGATTATCCATATAGGTAATGCAAGAGAGAATTTACTGTAAAGTTATAAGAAATAATAAATATTTGCCACAGGTTGCATATAAGATCAATAGTTAGAAAACAATTATAATTTATTCACTGGAAATAAACTGTTAGGAACTATAATTTAATTTTTTTATAAAAGCATCAATCAAATTATATGATAATTTGAAACAAATATGTTTTTTAAATTGAGTAGGATCTATACAGAGAAAATTAGAAAACACCCCTAAAGATACTGAAAGAGACCTAATTAAATATATAAGGAACCATGCCCGTGCATACAAAGACTCAATGTCATAATGTTAATTCTTCGCAAATTAATCTATAATTATAAGGCAATTCCAACCAACAGGGCACTTTGGGGGAACTTAGGAAAAAAGATTATAAAATTAAATTTTAGGAGTAATTGCAAAAACTAGCCAAAACACTACAGGTAGAAATCGAGTCGGAGATATTGCCCTGTAGTATATCAAGATTTGTTGTAAAGATAGCAATTGAATCAGTGTGTTTTGGTATAGGAATAGGTATATTAATCAATAGAACAAAACAGCTCAGAAATCCAGGCAAATTTTGAACACAGAGTTATAAAAGAGTTGGCACTGGAGATCGGCAAGGAATGGACAACTTAATTATTTTGGAAATTGATTCGGGGTGTGAAAAAAGTGGACCCAATCCTCACACTATATGTAAAAATGAATTTCATATGTTTTAAAACTTAAATTTTAAAGGCAAATCTTTAAAATTTTAGAAGAAATTGTAAGAAAATGTCTTCATAAACATAAAGGAAAAAATTTTTGAATTGTATTGCATCAGAACTTTGTACATCAAAAACACCATAAAAATGAAAAAGCCACAATTGGGAGAAGATGTTCACTACATACAGAATCAACAAAGTGTTAGCATTTAGGATCTACTTACATGTTACATGTATATATGAGTAATAACAATATAAAAAAGAAAAAAAGCAAAAAAGTTCATAAAGCCCAATGGTAAAATGAGCAAAAAATATTTCTTTCATCAGAGAAAACACAAATAGCTTATTAGTATTTAGGAAAATGGAAGTTAATAACACAATGAAATATTCATTTATACTCATTATTTTATGAGTAATTATCTGCTTTAAATAATAATTACATAATAGTTAGCATTATTTTTATTTGATGAGCATTTGCTTTGTACCAGGCACTGTGCAAAATACCTTACTTACAATACCTTAGTTAGTCCTATGTAAAATTGGGACTATTATTCTTGTTTTACATGCTAGAAAAAGGATTCTTGGCAAGAACAAATAACTCTCTATGTACTGGCAGATCCAGAATTAAAGTCCACATCTGTCTGACTTCATATCCCATACTTTTACCCATTGCTGTTAATAAATATTTGCTGGGTAAATTAAATAGTTAATTCAGGGACTGTGCACCTATAAATTTTTAGGGCATCCAATATACAGTAATGAACAAAAGAGGCCAGGACAGCCATGCCTAATGAAGTTTGCAATCAATGGGGGAAACTGAATTTCAAGAGTAAGCAAGAAAATAAGTACACAAGTACAAATTGTGATTTGTGCCTTGAGAGATAAAAAACATGGTGCCATAAGACTTATGAGAAAGAATGGTGACACTGTGAAGACTAGAGGAGGTGGCTTCTTGTAAGTTAGAGTCGTTTTATTTGAAAATTGTAAATATGCAAATTTTAACATTGGTATTCTTTATTTTCTGTGTTAAATACCGTCACTTCTCTTCCAAGTCTCCATTGCACTGTGCATCTGTACCAGTCCTGTGTGTCTTCATGCAGTCTCCTAGCTGCTTCCCAGTTTGCTTCTTCAAGGCCTATGTAGAGAGGTCTTCCAATCTCCAGTTCCAACACAACGTTTTCTCTGTCTGACCCTCTATTCCCTGAGTTTCCACCTTGGGGCATGCTACATGAAAGGGGTAGTCTAACTAGTCAATTTCTATTTTATATTTCAATGCTCTGGAAGAGTTTTGTGTTAATGACTGCAGGCATTTATAAAGGGCTTCCGCAGAGTGCTTTGCCTAAGGGAGTAAATCCCATGATAGGAATTTTCTATACTGTATTGGGTTTGTGGTAAGTAGTATAGAAATAATGGGAACTTCTAGGTCTTCTCAAATTATACCTCAAAAGTGGCTACATAAGTGGTAAATTCAACATGTCGACATTTAATCATAGTCCTTGGAATAAATGAAAGTGTAATAGTTGAACCGATTTTATTATATTTTCTGTCATGTTAGTATAAGTACTGTAACAACTTGTCAAATCAAACAATTGGCTTTTCCCCCCTTTTGTTTTCAGTAAATGAGCTTCGTGGAGACCTAGTCACTCCTTTGTTCTTCTGACAGCTTGCTCTGCTCATTACATGATATGCGGGATTATCAAATCACTAAGATTTGGCTGTTGCTGAAATACATTATAAAATGGGATAAACTTTCTGAATTTTTCTAAATACAAGTTTTGTGTCAAAGCTAAAATCAGAAGATTAAATTTAAAATGAGGAAGCTGACACATAACACTATTCGTGGTCATTCCTAAATTATGGCTCCTGGGTGTTCAAAAGATGTTTCGAAAGAAAGTAAAAAACAAAAAAGTAGTAAGGTGATAGCTGAGAGAATTTTGAAGCTTTAGAGAAAATGGAAAAGAAAAAAGTATATAGACATCATAAAGAAATGAGGAAACTTTTGAGGAAATGTTTTGGGAACAATACAGAAAGATCTATTGCACTGCATGGTGACCATAGTTTATGTACTGTATATTTCAAAATTGCTAACAGAATAGATGTGCCGGAGCCCATTCTTCTAAGTGAAGTATCACGAGAATGGAAAAACAAGCACCACATGTGCTCACTATCAAATTGGTACTAATTGATCAATACTTAAGTGCACATATGCAAGTAGCACCCATTGGGTGTCGGGCAGGAGGGTGGGGTGAAGGGGATGGGTCAATTCACACCTAATGGGCATGGTATGCACTGTCTGGGGATGGGCACATTTGCAGCTATGACGTGGATGGTGCAAAGGCAATATATGTAACCTCAGCATTTGTACCCCATAATATTTTGAAATTGAAAAAGAATAGATTTTAAACATCACCACACACACAAAAATAAATTGGTGAGGTTATGGATACTTAATTAGCTCGATTTAATCTTTCTACAATATATAAACATATCAAAACATCACATTGTACCCCATAAATATATACAGTTATCATTTGTTATTAAAAACATGAATTTAAAAATATAAATGAGAAGGACCAAGATAATATTATCTTTCCCTTAAAAAATTTAGGATGGTGCCCTTTGAATGTGGTGTTCTATCATGCAAAGACACGGACTAGCAGGTACACTGTAGTTGGTTGTGTGTCTGCTTTCTCTGCAGACCTTTAAGTCCTAAGAGCAAGGTCCATCTTTGTGTCCCCTGCTCCTCATTCAGGTACAGGTGCATGAAAGTCCTCAATAAGTATTATCTGAATGACTTAATTAATAAATATAAGGCCTTTAATGAGAGTCAAGAAAGCTGGGTTCTTTTCACTTCAATTACAACAAATCTTACATTGTAAAATTTTATTAGCTATTATGCCCATTGAACCAACATCACAGGTTAACTCTGTACAACATAGCCCTGAATTGCAACAGAGATTACTAGTCTATGGAGAGGCATCTCCCTCCCACAAACAGAAAGAAAAAGCTTCCTCCTCCATGCTCCTATACAGTCCTAATATTGTGTCTAAAAAAAGCATGTCTCACATTGACCCAGAGTAACCTCAGAGTTACCTATGAATATTTCCTCTTTCCTCATGAATCCTCTTCCAATTGGTCACTAAATCTCTTAACTTCTGACTCCTGAATATGTTTTCATTCCATTCTTTGTCTCGAAACTTATTGCCATTGTTTTATTTTAGTTCTTCAACTTATCTTACTGAACTATTTCAAAAGTTGGAAAGGTGGTTAGAGATGAGTCCAAACACCAAAAAATTGAAAGAATAAGAAATTCATCCTGCAAATTTTCATCCCTTGGAAAAATAATTTTGATTCTTTCTGAGCTCCTCTGGGCAAGTAGTATATAAATTTGGACCTATATCTTTAAACCTAAATTCTACTTTGCCTTGAAATGAATATATTTTGTTGCCGGTAATAATGCACCTGTGGTTTTATGCGATGAAACTCAAAGAAAAATAGAAGTTGACACACAGTACTTCATTTATATAAAATTGAACAGAAAATCTAAGACTAAAATTAACATAGAATAATCACTAAGTTTATTGCTCTGGTCAGTAGAGCTTATGAGTTAGCAAGTAGGTAAATAGGTTTCATCTCAAGTGCCAATTTTCATTGATTAATTATGGCCATGTGGAGCATTGTGTTTAGAAGGTTGCGGAGGATTGGCTTGTGCTAAGCAAAAAGAATTCAGTGATGATTGACCATATCTGCCATGGGTATGAAAGGAAGAAAAATAAGAATAAGGATGGACTTCTAGTTTTAGTGATTAGGATATCAGGCAGTATTTCTAAGGTCAGTAAACCATGGTTTCACACCAAGAAGTAGAGTTTTTTGTTTAATGGCTTACTTGAAAATATTTAGTATTTTGTTAGCCATTTTGATAACAGCAGCTCAGTTATGCCAACAAGTTCAGATGACAGTTGGCAACGACTCTGCACTCCTTTTTGTGGGTGCTAGACTGCTAGCCAATGTGTAGGGAAATTATATGGGCACAGTCCCTGGGAATAGCATTTCATTAATCTACATGGGGTACTGCATTTCAAATAAATGAGATCGCTTATCAACAGGAGGAGGAACTTATGGCACATAATTAAGACAACCATGCAAGTAAGAACCAGGGTTTAACTATGTAGTAGAAGTTGTATCTTTTTATGGCTTTCTCCTTTTTTACATAAAAACAATTGTTATTTAAATATGTGGAGTGGTTGTTCAGTCGTCAATGTGATTCCTTAAAGAGTAATTTAAAAATATGTTTTTTTATATAAAATCAGTATAGTTTTCTTTTTAGTGTTTTCGTAAAAAGATGCTCTAGGAAATAAAATCACAGTGTGAAATATTATTTTATCAACTAATTAATATCCGATTTATTAAACAAAACTGCAATAGAAGCCTAAATGAAGACCAGATATATACAAAATGAACAGTTGTGTGTTCTGGTACTTTATAAAAAATAGCTAAGCTGACTCTATATCTAAGTTAAAAATATCGGTTGAATTAATGAATGCTTCTGACCACATTCCTTCCAAAGAGTATAAGCCGCTATTTTTCTTCAGGGAAAACCAAAAATCATAAACTGGGAAACTACTTTTAGACTAGCCACATGCTATAAAAGCACAGTACATCACACATTTTTGGTGTTTGGTTTAAGTCAGTTATATTATCAAAGCAATAAGATTAACTGAGCAATTAGACAAGTATCATAGTTCTTTAAGAAAGATACTTCAGGAAAGTGTATTAGAGAAAACCCTGTAATCTAAAGTCAAAACCCTTGTGATTATTCTGGGTTATAAAGTGCAAAGTCAAACTTAAAAACAAAATTCAGTGACATTGTCGTATATGTGATAAACATATAAAAAATATCTGTGGGTTTTCCTTTACAGCAGCAATAGTTTAAGCAAAGATACGATAGAAAAAAAGTTCCCAATCATAAGGACAATATAACAACCTCACAATATCAGAAATATAAAAATCCTAGCAATAGCACTAACAACAGCAGCAACAACAAAACAATATAAGATCTGTAAGTTATAAAACTTTACTGCAATGTATATAAAGTCCCAAGTTTAATCCTTTCAACAAATCTGAGTGTGGCATTGTTAATATCCCTATATTATATACATAGAAACTTAAGTACAGAGGTACTAAGTAACCTTAATCAAGGTCACTGAGTTAGTAATAGTATTTAAGGACTTAATGTAAGTTAAAGAAAGCACAACAAATCAACAATGTTAAGAAAACTGGAAATTCAGAAAACGATAAATTATATCCTTAGCTGATATCACACACCAAATAATGTTTCATTTTATGGGAAAATGTTCTATATATGATGTTATGTGAATAAGGTAGAATATAAAACTGCATGTATAATATGATTTCAAACTGGTAAAATATGAATTAAACAGTTAAATACAAATAATTAAACCATAGGAACCAGAAGAAAATCCAGACAGATTTTTAATTGATGACAGGATAAGCAAGTATTTTCTAAGCATAAAACAATGGAATAAATCAAAGAAAAATCTGGATGCATTTGACTATAAGCAAAATTTAAAATGCTGTATAACAATTTGAATCTAGAAAATATTTGCAGTGAAAACGGTGTTATAAAGAGATCATATAAATCAATAGGAAAAAAGAATAATACCTCAACAGAAAAACATGAGTGAAGAGCAGGAATACATTAGAGATGAGTTAATACAAAGTTATAGAGTGCCCAATGCTGCAAATATCAAGGAAAGATAAAATGACAGTGACATTCCAGCACTCACCCTCCCCTCATTCCAATTTACAAAGATTTAAAAGCACAATCTATAACTTCTCTCTTTAATTTTGAATTTAAGTTCTCATTTCTGTAAAATTTCTTTAATAGGTCAAACAACCAGAGTACTCTGGGGCAGGGGGAGGCCATGAAAGAAGGTGTGATAGTTAATTTTATATGTCAACTTGACTAGGCCATGTTACTCAGATATTTGGTTGAACACTAATCTAGATGTTTCTGAGAAGCTATTTTTTTTTTTTTGGATGAGTATTAACATTTAAATTAGTAGACTTTGTATAAAGTGGATTGGCCATCCAATTAGCTGTAGGCCTTAAGAGGAAAAGATTGATGTCCCCTCACCCATGAGAGGGAGGGAATTCTGCCAGCAGACAGCCTTCAGTAAGTTGCAACTCTTCCCTGAGTCTTCAGCCTGCCAGACTTTGCTGCAAATTTTGGATTTGGCAGCCCCACATTTGTATGAACCAACGTCTTAAAATATTCTCCCTGTCTTTGTCTCTGTCTGTCTGTCTCTCTGTCTCTCTCTCTCCCTCTCTGTCTGTGTATACACATATATATCTTATAGGTTCTGCTTCTCTGGGGAATTCTGACCAATACAGCCGGGATCTCAGGAAGGCAAATGTAGTCGTTTCATTAGCAATGACTCATTTTGATAGGACTTAATGTGAAAAAAATCAGTTTCATTCATTTTTATACTATTCAAAGTTTGTATCATTTTCTACCCAAGAACAAGGTCTCTGCCATCCCACCTTAGCACAGAAAGTTTCAGTTGTAACAATGACAGTTGTTCTTGGGGTCCTATTGAGATAGGGGACTGGCAGGCATTGCTTAACTGAGTCAGGAAGTCTCAAACCACCCTGATCAAAATAGGATGTGAGTCAGGAGATTTCAAACTACCCTAATCAAAACAAAGTGGGGGCAGGACAAGTTCCAAACAGTTAGAACCAAGATGGTAGAGAAATGGACTGCTTCTTGACCTTGCAACTTCATTATACCCTCATTACCATAAAATCTTTCTAAGGAAACCTCCCATTCCCATTATGTACCTGATGCATGGCCATTCTGGAGTGGCCATATTTGGTCAAAAGAACGGTGTCGCCCTAATTCTAAGAAAAACCACCCCTTTCTAAGAAATAACATGAATATTCCTCCCCTTGTTTAGCCTATAATTGAGCTGTTGCTTAAATAAAGGGACTAAAGGAACCATGGGACAGGTTCTCCTCTGTAGGGAGAACTAGCCTTTACCCTCTCTCAGGAATAGATTTCTGTACTTCTTGGATAAAACTTGCTTTCATTTTACACTGTTGACTTGCTCCTGAATTCTTTCTCGTGCAAAGCCCAGGACCCACTTGGACTTCAAGAGATTCCCAGCATTGGGAATTACTTTCCTGTGTCACTATCGTGCAGGCTTTACAACATATACTATAAATAATATATACATTCAAATTTACTTACATGTGGTTATGAGAGTTAATATTTACTTCTCTGATTTAAAAAAGTGGTTCCAGACTTTTTCTTAACAGGGGACGTCTTGTAAATGAAAATTTCAAGCTAAGGTTCAGGTATTCATTGAATATGTTTTTTTCCCCAGCTATTCCTTAACATTGGCCCTTGGAGGTGAAAAAGTATACACTAAATCACATTGTGATGCTGGAGGCAGTATGAGACATCCAGCAGTGGCACTTCTCACTGGTTCTCACGGTAAGATTTGAAGGATGCTAAGAGATAAATTCTATATACTTGAATGGGGCTGAGGATGGGTGTAAGGAGGAGGATCAAGGAATTCAGGGCCACCCCCAAAATTCTACCTGAGTCTTAATTAGGGAAATTCATTTGGGTGCTGGGGGTCAGGGGACCTGACTTGAAGTTTCTTCTGCATCATCAGCATGCCATTTTGACTAAGACCTCATGTTGATTTGGTTGGGTTGGGGAGGGAGTAAGTTAGGGAATTTTTTGGGGGATTAAAGATCTTCCAACCCAGTCTTAGGCATTGCCCCTGAAAAAAGAGTCAACATACAACAAAGTTATACATATTTAATAAAAATGTGCATTGTATTTTGCCATTTATGGAAAGATTTAATAAGGATAAAATTGCTATAACAATTATGTTATCCATTGATTGCCCTATGCAAGTCACTGTTGCCAAGGATAAAGAGAGAGTACAGTGTCACCAAACTCATCTGTGAATTTCTCTTCTACCTTCTGCTCTAACTGAAACCTTTCTCTCCCTCATGACGCTGCTTTCTCTGTAGTCTCTCAAGTATTGATTTTTCCTTTTTCTTCCCACATCCTTCATGCTGGCACGGCTGAGCCTAGAGTGGTGCAGATGTCCTACTTGCTCATCATTGACTCTTCCACTCTTGTCCATCGACACTTTGTAAAACCATAACATTTTGAAAATCATTGCATCACTCATTACCTCCCTTGTTTAGTCGTCTTGTGCTTACCCAGGTTACAAATGGTTACTTCTTAAAGATTTTAGCTCTTGGCTCACTGTCACTCCCTCCAATATTACTTCATTATAATTTCTGGTATTTCCAAAACTATATAGACAATTCTTCTGATTTCCTAGATTCTTGGTTTCTTGATCCTTTAAACATGCCCTCTAATTTACTCAGCTTTCTTTCTTGGGTTATACTGGTACCATTGTCATTACCAATAATAATCTAATAATCTATTGTCTTAACTTCAAATATCCCAGTCTCTTAGTTGAACTATTAACTTGCAGCTCATTCTCTCCAGTACTCAAACTAAAAAATCCTTCAAACCAACTGGAGTGTTCAATCCTTTCATTCTATCATTATAAATCTCATTGTTAATCACTATAGTTATTCTCTTGCATACATACACACTGTGCTTGTCTCACTGTATGTACTTGGTTTCTTAAATATCAACTGAGTTAGGTCCTATTCTATAAGTTCACAAAAGAAAGAAGAAGAATTTTTGTTCCTAAACCCTGAAATGGGTAATTATAGAATCAATTTAAACCAGTCCCAATCAATCAATCACAGATCTACTTCAGTATTTGAGATTCTCAAAATCAATCACTAAACTTTATCTAAAAGTCATCTGGTACCTAAATCCAATAGTTCCTATAAAATTTTCATTATCTATCTATCTATCATCTACCATCTATCATCTATACATATCTATATCTATGTCAACTCTTTCCTTTGTTGCTTTATTTCAAAAATACAATGTGTTCCCTTCATTGACATGTAATGACAATCACTTTCGTTACAGACATATTTGAATGATGGCCTCTTCTGTGACACAACTCTCTACCTGTTCTAAGGCTGTACTTTTTCAGCTAGTTGTGGATGGGGAAAAATACACTACTGTGATAAAAAGTTTCACTCTAAATTTATGATCACCAACCTCAAATAAGCCCTTCATGAAGTAAGGAACTAGACTTTTATTTCCTGAGTTAGTTAGGTCTTCTTTATTAGACCACTGTTCTATACTTTCTCCTTTCTCCTGACATCTCCATCTCTCTTCCTCCACACTCATTCCCAACTGAACTTGCTTTCTAATTTACTGAAAAATATCGAAGCAATCAGAAAACATCTCCCACAAACTTGCGCATCCGTCTTTGCCTGTGCCAGTGCACTCTCTCTCCTGTTAATGAGGATGTGCCTAGCAAAGGCAAATCCCTCTCCTTGTGCACTTGGTCCCGTCCACTCTCAACCTGCTCAAAGGACAGTGTCTCAGCAATTCTTCAATTCTCTATCTCTCCTGCCATGACAGTTTCCCCCTCTCTACTGGATCATTTGCATTATTGTGCAAATATTTTTGGGAAAAAAATCCTCTCTTGATCACATTTTGCCCTCTACCATTTCTTTATTTTTCTCCTTATGTTTGCAGCAAAATTCTTGAATTGAGGTGTCTCTACTCATGTTTTCTCTCATTTTTTTATTGATGATGCTCCAATCACATTTTTTTCACACATATAATTCTGCTAAAAACTGCTCTTATCAAGGTCACCAAAGACTTCTTTTCTACCCTGAGATTATCTCATTTAGTCTAACAATTATAAACATTATCTACATGTGAAATACTCCCAAAGTAGTATCTGCAACAAGGACATTTCCCCTCAACTCCAGACTTGTATATCAACAGCTGACTTGATATCTCCACTTGAATGTCTCAAATGCATTTCAAATATTACTTGTTCAAAGCAAGATATTTTCCCCTAAACCTCCCTCCTCTCCTTCCTTTTGTCAGTTAAGGGTAACTTCATTCTAGCTGCTCAGGCAAGCCAGACTGGTATCATTCTTCAACTCTTCTATTTTTCTTACCTCCTTCATCTGGTCTTCAGAAAATCCTACTGGCTCTATGTTTAAAATATACCCTGAATTTGACCACTTTTCACTGTTGCTACAGGCATTATCTTGATCCAGGCTACCATAATCTCTTATCTGGATTACTAAAATAGCCTCCTTGCTTCTGTCTTTGACCCCCTTCAGTCTGTTCTGAACCAAGGGGACAGAGTGATCTAAATAAAATATAATTTAGATTTTGTCCCCACTCTGCTCACAGTTCTCAATGGTTATCTATCTCACTCTGAGGAAAAGCCAATGGCTTGCAAGGCACTAAATAATATGGCCCCTCATTACCTCTCTGTCCTCCTCTTCCTCTTTCTCTCCTTCATACTGGCCCTTTGCTCCTTTTATTCTTACAGATATGCTCTTGTCTTAGTGACTTAATGCGTACCGTATCACTATAATATCCTCCTCCCAAATGTCCACATTACTAGTTCTCTCATATCCTCATATTCCTTCATATCTTTACTAAAAAAAAACCTTATGAGCTATTTCTTCTCTTCCCACCTTATCTAGAATTCTACCTCCCCTGCAACACACATTTCCTACCTCCATTATGATTTATTTCTTCATACACTATACATTATATTTACCTTGTTTGCTATCTGTCTCCCTTACTAGGACAAGAATGTTTGTTTTATTCACTATTGTATCTCTAACATCTGAAAGACTGCCTTCCACTCTGTAGATTCACAACACATTTTTGAATAAATGATGGTGTTTCAGATTCATTAGCAGTAACATTTGTATCTTGAATTCTCATTTGTAAGGAGTACAAAAAGCTTCGGAATTGATACATACCCTATGTCATGATATTTCTTAGAACCGTTGACAGAAATTTTGAGTAATCTCTCTGGAATTCCAGGTGAAGTGAACTCTCACACAAAACAATTAATTCCATGACATTGGATGACATTGGTTACATCATCACTGTCTTCTAATCATCCAGGTTAAACATTTCCCACCTCCTACCTTTCAATGTTTTTTATGCTCTTGATGTTAAGAAAACATATGACCTTGGGATTTTTTTATAAAAGGATAATGGCATTCTAAAAGGTATAGTGTGTATATAATATACATATAAAATTTAGTCTTGCAATTTTGTTATTACTCGTGATTTTTAGGTATTTTCTTTCTTCTCCCCTCTCTCTTCCATTGTGGAAGTTCCATTTCATAATGGGCTACTGATCAGACCTGTTATTCTAATGGTAGAATCCCAAAGGAAAACATGTTTCAGATGTAAAGTATTCCCCTCAGATTCCCTGGCGGTCATGGAAAGCAGGAGAAATCCTTGATGTATGAAGTCACTGTCACCATTGTCAAAGCACTGTAGTGTGGGAAATGAACCACAAATAAAATCAAACAGCATTTCTTCCAAAGCGCTGAATATTCGTGAACAAACAACAATTTTTTTTTATTAAAGTACAAAATATTTCAAACCAAATCTTAAATGTTTAAATGTCCAGAGAACGCATCTCAGCCTAGGTGCCTGAGGTGGCAAATTTTTGGCACACTTGTAAGCAGCAGTAGATGAGAAATTAAAGACTCTCCATCAAAGTGCCAAAACTTAATTTATTTTTGGAAATGTGAAATCTTCTGTAGATGCAATTTAACTTTCATAGAGAAAGGACCATAAATGTAGTTCTCTGTCCTTTGCTCTAAAGAATTAATTTTAAGGTATGAATTTTTTTTTTCTTTAAGGGCTTCTTAAGCCTAAATTAAATCACCAAAAAGCCTCAATAAAGTAATATTAAAGTTGAACTGAAATCCACAAGAGCAAGACAATTTGGAGGTAGGTTAAAATTCCTTTCTTGCTCTTCAACCTTAAATCAGAGTGCTGTGTTAAGGTATTGTAATGATCTAAGACAGTGTGTCATCATTCATGCCAGGCAGCATATGTTACAATTGCTGAATTAGAGAACAGCTATTCCCCCAAATTATTATTTTAACTACATAGTCATTCTCAGTTTAGATTTAGGTCAGGCACAAAAAGTTACTCTATAATCTTGGGAATGAATATCATAACCCTCGGCTCAAAGCATAATCGTCAAAGCCTCATCCAGAAATGCACTATGGAACACACAGAAAATTAAAAAAAGATTTTGATTATTGCTTAATATGGGGGAAATGAATGTGTTTATCTTTGTAAATAGCGCTTGTTTACCAGTGGCTCAAATGTGGCAAAGCAGCCACAGACGGTCCCAATATAAGTTGCAAAATCAAACATTCAGGCATGAAAAGTCTTTTTCTTAAGTTGTTTTCAAGCTTCATCCTTTTTTCTGCAATAACTAAAGCAAAGCCACAGTAGCTGCAGCCATTTGCATCTGAGGAAGAGATGTTTTGCTTTGGTGATATAGTTAATGAGTCTAAAAATATTCAGTATAATAATTCTGTCAAAGCCCCCACAGTCTCCTCAATGAGCGGAAGCCTGCAGGATTCCAATGGGGAGCCGAGTAATGAGCTCTCAGCATTCGCTCCCACACCGTCCAGGCGAAATATACTCAGGCCTCTATGGTTCCACATCATTAGCAACATGAAACAAAGACACATGCTTGACTTTAATAAGCGACTAAAGTTGCTGGCTTACTAGTCTGTTACTACATGTAAACTCTGTCTCCGTATTTCAAAACATCTCCTTGCAAAGAGAAAGCAGGGAGGGCTTTGGCAAACAGTTAGGTTTAATTTAATGTGGCAAATGATTGAGCAGAGTGGGGAAAAAAAAGGACACAGGAAGTGATGAGTTTCTGACACCAAGTCTCCCGGGCTCATTGCAGACTGCAGTTTCGCTGTTGGAGATGATGGTTACGGTGGGCTGCAGTGATCGGGCTATAGGCATATGTGACTGAGTTTTAGTTGATATTCTTGCAAGACAGGAAGTGAACAAGCTTATTTCCCACTGGGAAAGGTTCAGACATGATTAACTTGGGCATGACCAAATAGGTCAATAATATGACAATGAATTTCTATCACAATAATTAAGTGGGAAAATTTGTGTGATTTGTTCTTCTTGTTCTGCACATACCAATAATGCATTAGCATGGATTCATTTAGTTTCTTTCATTAGGTGAAATCACATAGCTTCAATTTAAGATACTGAGGGCTCAATTTGAATACTTAAAAGTTATTTCTGCAAATCATTATATTATTTTTCTGTATTTTATTTTCAGCATAGGCTTTTGCATGCCATTGAAGAAGTGATCTGAAATCTGTCTCTACAGGCATACTAATTGCTTCAAGGCTGATATTCCCATCTAATATCAGGTCTTCCTGATATCAGTAACAGGAATAAAAGAAGAAATATTGTAGAGAATAAAATAGGCAAAAGTAAATGCATCATTTTGGGATATCAGGATTCACTGTATTTTACATGCATATGATTTCTGTCAGTTATTAAATTATTTCAAATTTTCTTTAAATAAAAAGTTTCTATATATAATCCCCCAATCTTGGCATTGGAAGAGAACTCAAAAATCATAATATCTGGTGTTCCAATCTATGCAGTGCTTTATTTTATAGAATTCCTCCCCAAATGTTTTTCTTAACATTAATTTTATAGAAGAGGGACCATCTTCTGGCTTTACATAATTGAACATTGAGACCTAACTTAGAGAGTTTTATTGTTTTCTTTTAAATTTCTTCTTTTTGTTTTGTGCCTATGATTAAAATAATCTTCAATTTTTTTTCTGCCATTTGATATATTTTCCCCACAACGTTTGAAACTGTATGTTTTCTAAGTATATCTTTATAGTAGACAATAGAAGGCAAAAATGATGGAGCAGCAGCCCAATGGGATATCAAGGATGACATTAAAAGCATTCATCAATGTTCTTTGGTTATGATTATGCAACTGTTCCATTTACAAGGATACCATGAGATAGTTTTATATTTTGCAAAAATCAACCTATGCTCTAAATGGCAGTTAGAAAAAACTTATTTATAAGAGAATGGAGAGAACTTTGGCGTAATTTAGCATAACTGATTTTTAGTGAATTCATATTATATTTCACGGAATACATTTTCTTTTTATAGGTTTTCACCAGTAATTTCCTAAATAAACCCATTTAGAATACTTTTCTGAGGTTTCGTTTAACTTCTACCAAGCTTCAGTTTCTTCTCCTTTTGAAAAATGAGATTAGTTTCCCAATTTTAGTTATCTGACAGTTCTTCCACCTGCTCCACAGCTTCTCACCAGTCACTAACGTTGGTTTCTTAATCACATGGGTGCATTTTTTCAGGAAGGTTTTGCTGGGTCTAGATACTATCAGGCTTCTCATGAGGTTTGGGTTCTCTTGTTATTTACCTTTTCCAAGTTTTGTAAGATAAGGCCGTGGTTCATTTTTATACTACATTTTGAGTTA
The DNA here is from genome assembly GCA_004363605.1 of Indri indri. Lineage (NCBI taxonomy): Eukaryota > Metazoa > Chordata > Mammalia > Primates > Indriidae > Indri > Indri indri. The sequence continues at coordinate 39,130 of RJWJ010001180.1, forward strand.
TAATAAGTATGTAAGTTAAAAGATAAGTTTTGTTTGCTGTAACTAAAAAAAAAAAAATGCTGTCATTTGATTCCCTTTCAGTGTAAAAATGAAGCGTGAGCTTTTAAAAAGATAATCACACTCTATTATTAGACACAGATGAAAGATAAGGTATTTCCCTTAAGTGTCAATATTGCCCTTTCCTAAGAAAAAGCCAGAGAAGACTATCATATACATGTGAAGATCTTGCTAATGATATAACCACTCCTATTTAGACATGCTTGTCTATGAGAAGGTCACAATATGTGAAAGTACATGACTTATTTTAAATATTCATGTTCATGGAGAAGCAGTTCTGGGGTGGTGGAGTAAGGATCTCTGAAAATATGTTCCTTCATAAAAGTAAAATTTGTCAAAAATCAATTTCATGTAACTGGAAATTAACCAGTCTTTCAATAATCTGAGGAGTATGCATTCAAGGAAAATGGCTGAATTTCTGAAAGAGCTGCAAGCTTTGTGACATTTTAGCTTCCTCTATTTCCGTTCTTTTATCTCCAACTCCTTATAAACCAGGAAAACCAACATCCTTACAACCATAGTAATTGTGAGAACCAGTTATTAGCCAATGCTGGATGCAGAAGGATGCATTTGGAGCTCTTAAGCTCTATACTCAGAGAATTGTCAGTATTTGACCTGTCCAGAAACTCCTTGGAAAAATCATATAGTCAGAGATTATCTTTATTTGATAAGACTCTTAGTTTAATCACTGTTACAAACCTAGGCTCAGAGTAATTGCCTAAAACGACCAGCAGCAATTGTTTGACATCACAGTTACTTGAGAAAGTGATACTTGTTGGGGCTAGCAAGATACTGACCATAAAATTTATAAGGAAAAACTGAAAATGAGATGTCTTTAGGGGGTCTTTGAAAATCTCTGACATAATACTGGTAATCTAGAAGGCACACTTACGCACACTAAGATTTGCCTGCCAAGAACATTTTAGACTCTGAGCTGGTGAAACAAATCGTGTTAAAATGATGGTGAAAAGTGCTACAGTCCTTTAAAAATGGTGAAATAATTCTTAAAATAATGGTTATTTCAAAAGTTCTGCTACCTACTCCTTGGAAATATCCAGTTACCTGGGCCTAAACATGGATAAGGAAGAGCTGTAACCTGCCATATTGCTGAATCATGTCTAACTCATAAACAGAGCCCCTTGGAAACAGCTGAGACACTTATTGGTTCAGAGGCATTAAGAAATAATTGTCAAATTATTACAGAAACACTATCTGAGCAAAGGCTTCAATAGCTGAATATGACAAAGAATACAGACTTTACAGAATTAGTCCAGGAAAATCACAAAACAAAGAGGAGCAATAATAGCAGCAATAGCAATAACAAATAACAATAAACAACAAACCCTGGGGAGAGGAAGTTTGATTTCCAGAGTTGTCAAACTATTTAACTTAAAAATGTAAAGTTTTCAACAACAACAACAAAAATTATAAGACATGGGAAGAAACAGGAAATTATTGCAAATAAGGGGAAAACATTATCAATAGAAAAAAATACAAGCAAATTCAAGATATTGGATTTCCTAGGCAAAGATTTTAAATCAGCTTTTGCAAATATGTTCAAAGAACCAAAAGAATCCAAGTTACAGAATTGAAGATATGTATTAAGAATGTTGTGCAAATAGAGAGTATCAATAAGAAAATCAAAATTATACAAAAGAACCAAATAAAAATTCTAGAGTTAAAAAGTAGAATGACTGAAATGAAAAGTTCACTGAAGGGGCTCAACAGTAGATAGAAGAAAAAAAATCAGTAAACTTGAAGATAGCTCAATTGAGATTATCCAGTTAGAAGAATGAAAAGGAAAAAAAAATGAAGAAAAATGATCAGAGCCTCAGAGAATTGTGGGGAGCCATGAAGCATACCAATATATGTGTCATATCTATTCCAGAATGAGAGGAGAGTCAGAAATGGGCAGAAAGAATATTTGATAAAATAATGGACAAAAATTTCTAAATTTTTTAGGAAAAACATTAATCTACACATCCAAGAAGCTTGGCAAACTCCAAGCAGAAGAATCACATCTAGACACATCAGAGTCAAACTTCCAAAAGACAAAGATAAAGACAAAAAATTGGAAAAAAAAAAAAAAGAAAGAGAGAAAGAGAGAAAGGTGATTCATCACATACAAGGGATCCTCAAAAACATAGGTGACTTTTCAACAGAAACCTTGAAGGTCTGAAGGACGACAAACTGAGTGTTGAAAGATGATTATTGACCAAGTATACTCTATCTAATAAAACTGTACATCAAAAATGAAGGAGAAGTTACACATTTCCAGAACTGCAAAAACTGAGATAGATTTATTTATTTATTTATTTTGGCTAGCAGACCTACTCTAAAGAGTGTTCTTCAGACTGAAATGAAAGAATATGAGATAGTAGCTCAAATTCACACTAGGAAATAAAAAACGTTAGTTAAGGTAACTACATAGATAGTATGACTTGCTATAAAATGTGTTTTAATTTCTAATTCTTTTCAACAGATTTAAAAGAAAAATGAATAAAGAAATAACTGTTAATTATATTGATGACCTTGTAATGAAGAGAAGTATCACTTTTTTGACAATAATAGGACAAAAGGGGGAGGAGAAACATCTTTATTGGAGCAAAGTTTTTGTATACTATTAAAATTAGTGTTAATCCAAATTAAACTGTGATAAGCAAAGATGTTAAGGATAGCTACTAACAGGATAACTTAAAAAATATAAAAGAAATAAAAAGGAATTAAAATAGCACACTGGAAAAAATACATGTATTTTTAAAAAGATTTAGAAAAATTATGACAAAATAACAGATGCAGGAAAGTATTTGACAAAATCCAACATCCTTTAATGAAAAAGCACTCAATGCAATAGGAATACAAGGGAACATCCTCAGATTGGTAAACACCATTCATAAAAAGCCCCACAGCTAATATTTTACTTCATAGTGAATGACTGAATATTTTCCTCTATGGTTAGGAAAAAAGCATCTATTCAATATTTTGGACACATCTACTCAATATGGACACATCTATTCAGTATGTTACTATCAGTTTATATGGAAAAATTAGGCCAGAAAAGAAATAGAAGGCATTCAGTTTGGAAAGGAACAATTTAGACTATCTCTATTTACTGATGACAGATGACCTGCTCTTATATATAGAAAATCTTAAAAAATCAATAAAAAACTATTAGAATCAATAAATGAGTTTTGCAAGGTTGAAGGACACAAGATCAATACACAAAAATTAATTGTATTTCTACACACTATCATTGAACAATCCAAAATAACATCATTCCATTAAAATAACATCAAAAAGAATAAAATACTTTGAAATAAATTTAACAAATGAAGTGCAAAACTTGTATTCTAAAATGGTGAATATTGTGGAAAGTAATTAAAGAAGACCTGGTAAATGGAAAGATATCCGTGTTCATAGATCAGAAGAATTAATGTTGTTAAGAAGGCAATACTCTGAAAATTCATCTACAGGTTTAAAGTAATCCCAACAAAAAGTCAAGGTGCATATTTTTGGAAGAAATTGAAAGCCAATCTTAAAATTCATGTGGAAATGCAAAGGATTCAGAAGAACTAAACAATCTTGCGAAAGAACAAAGTTGGAGGACTCATACTTGCCAATTTCAAAACTTACTACAAAGTTACAGTAATCAAGACAGTATGGACTGATATAAGGATAGACACATAAAGGAATGGAATAGAATTGACAGTGTAGAAATAAAATCTTTATGGTCAATCGACTTTTAACAAAAGTGCCAGGAAAAATTCACTGGATCAAAAAGTCAATACCATTCACAATAGCTGCAAAGAGAATAAAATACCTAGGAATATACTTACCAAAGGAAGTGAAAGATCTCTACAAGGAGAACTACGAAATACTGATGAATCATAGATGACATAAACAAATGTAAAAACATCCCATACTCAGGGATTGGAAGAATCAACATTGTTAAAACATCCGTAGTGCCAAGAGTGATTTACAGATTCAACGTAATTCCCATCAGAATACTTCATTTTTCATAGACTTGCAAATAATAATTCTAAACTTCACATGGAGTCAAAAAAGAGCCTGAATATCCAAAGCAACTCTCAGCAAAAAGAACAAATCTAGAGTCATCACATTACCTGTCTTCAAATTATACTGCGAGACTGTAGGAACCAACACAGTATAGTACTGGTATAAAAGTAAACACATAGACTAATGATACAGAATAGAGAACCCAGAAATGAATCTATATAGCCTTAACCAACTTATTTTTGATAAAGCGGACAAATAATACACTGGGAAAAGGATGCCCTGTTCAATAAATGGTACTGGGAAAACTGGATAGCCACAGGCAGAAGAATGAAACTGGATCCCCATCTCTCATGATATACAAAAATTAACTTAAGATGGATTAAAGTCTTAAATGTAAGACATAAAACCATAAAAAGTCTAGAAGAAAGCAGAGGAAAAACTCTTCTGGACATTGGCCTAGGAAAAGAATTTATGACTAAGAAACCATAAGCAAATACAACAACAAAAATAAATAAATTCAACCTAAGTAAACTACAAAGTTTACACATAGCAAAGGAAATAATGAAGAGAGTAAATAGGCAACCTACAAAATGGGAGAAAATATTCACAAATTATAGATTAAAGGGCTAAGACCAGGACTAAGATACAGAGTCTACGAAGAACTCAAAAATATCATGAAGAAAAGAACAAATAATCCCATAAAAAAGCGGGCAAAAGACATGAACATATATTTTCAGAAGAAGATAGACAAATGGCCAACAAATATATGACAAAATGCTCAACATCTGTAATTATCACAAAAATGCAAATTCAATCCACAATAAGATACCGTCTTATCCCTCTTAGAACGGCCATTATGAAAAAGTCAGAAAACAATAGATGTTGGTATGACGTGGTGTAAAGGAAACACTGTTGCTGGGAATGTAAACTAGTACAACCTTTATGGAAAACAGTGTGGAGATTCCTCAAAGAACTAAAAGTAGACCTACCATTCAATGCAGCAATCCCACTATATCTACCCAAAGGAATAGGAGTCATTTTATCAAAAAGTCATCTGCACCCAAATATTTATTGTAGCACAGTTCACAATTGCAAAGATAAGTGCCCTTCAACTGATGAGTGGATAAAGAAGATGTGGTGTGTACACACACACACACACACACACACACACTATGGAGTACTACTCAGCCATAAAAAGGAACGAAATAATGTCTTTTGCAGCAACTTGGATGGAACTGGAGACCATTATCCTAAGTGAAGTTTCTCAGGAATGGAAAAACAGATTACATCATCTCACTTATAAGTAGGAGCTAAATGAGGGATATATATGGTCATAAAGTGGTATAATGGACACTGAAAACTAAGAAGGGGTTAGGGTAGAAGGGGGATGAGGGATAAAAAAAAAAAATCTGTCTATTGGGTACAATCTACACTATTCTGGTGATGGGTACACTGAAAGCCCTGACTTCAGCATGATACAATTCATCCATGTAACAAAAAACACTTGTACCCCCTAAATTTTTCGAAATAAAAAAATGCAATATGACTTCATACTTACGGGGTTAGCTAAAAAAACAAACAACACAAGAACAAAAAACACAAAATAAAAAGTGCTGACAAGAATGTAGAGAAAGTGGAACCCTTATACATTGACGTGGGATTGTAAAATGATATGGTCACTTAGGAAAACATTCTGGCAGCTCCTCAAAATGTTAAACCCTGCGATTGTCAGAGGAGAATAAGGTCAGGTTCCTAATGCTACTCTGCTAGCCGATGTAACCTCGAATACTTGATAGAGCTAGAAAACTTCTCCCTGGCTAGCAAGGCACCAATTTCTATTATCAGGATTAACCCATAATGGTCCTCAGAAATCCTAATGCTGATCACTGAGATGTTAAATTTAGTGCTAATTAATAAATATATTTGCATTAGAAAGCTGCCTTAAGCTGAAGAACACAGGACTGCAAATAAGTCTTATACAACATTTTATGCCGTCATATCTTTGCATTCATACTGGTGAACATCTCTCACAGAGCGTCCTTCCCTAACACAGAAGTAGTAGAATGTGAAACTAGAAACAAAGAGTTTGAGTGACTTGTGCCACTGCCGTTGCAGCCTGTTTGCACTTCGCTAGAGCTTGGTTATGGACCAAAGGAGTTTATCATGTGACTTTTCCCTTCTTCCATGCTGCAAGTCTTTAGAAACACAAAGGTGATGGATATGGCTGAAATGCAAAATTAATTCTGATGCATCCATGTTATTTACAACTTATCAGGAAACCAAGGTGGGCCATCATAGGACAATCACAATGGCAGGTAATGGATTTAATGTGAAATTTATGTTTTGGTTAAGAAAAAATAACATGCTGGTGTGTAAAAAGACACCTAATCGAATCAAATCCTATTGCTTCGATTAATCTGAGCAGGTACTTCCATTTTTAGGCACTTGCTAACAAGGGTAGAAAGGAGAGCCCATCATTTTTAAATTCTTATGTGTTTGCTAATTCTGGGCCCTTAAGAATATTTTATGTGTTCAAGGCTGCAGTATGGTTGGTTTCTAAGATCTGTGATAATATCTTCAATGGCACCATCTTTTCCCTTATATCTGTTATCTTTAACTTGTCACCTTCTTAATTCTGCAATTAACTCTTGCTGCTGTCTCTTTGATTTATGGGAAGGAGACTTTGGGTCCTGCTGCTCCATCAGATCTTCTTGCTCCAGGAGTTTCTCCATGAGAGCTTGTTCCTGCTTCTTCCTCAGCTCGTTTTCCTCCTCTGCTTGCTTATATGCTTTCACAAACCGGACGAAGACAGGAAAGAAGACAGAGGGTGGTGTTGTCTTGGGGTTTTCTCCGAAATACTTCATGGCATCATCAAAGGCATCCTGTGCAATCTTGGCATCGTCCTGCAGCTTCTTCAGCTTTCCCTCGTGGTTGAGGATGAGCTCCTTCAGCAGCATGTTGTGGTCGTGCATGGTGTACTCCCTCTTGGTCAAGCCCATGACCCTCTGAGCTCCTTGACATCCAGAAGAACATTCTCAAGGGAGACTGCAGCAGCTTTTTCCACGTAATGAAGCTCATTATAAAATAGGGACACTTGGTGATATTTTTCTTTTACAACATTTGATATACAGTGCAACAGCGTTTGCTTTCTGTCTGTTGACTTTGTATCTAAGAGCAGATCTAAACTCTGAAGTTTAAATCCATAAACTGCTCCTCTTTTACTGCTATTCATGTAGTTTCCAAGGGCCAAGATGATCTCCAGAATTTTCTTGAGTTTCTGGGATGACTTTATAGAGACAGATGCTGCTACAATTGCATGTAGTTGAGGAGTCAGCATCTGAATGCTTTCAGCAAAGTTCCCAATGAAAGCCATGATGGTCATCTTCTGCATGAGCCTCTCGATTTCACTGAACTGCATCATGAACGATCTTCATCCGACAAGTTCTCCAGGGGCTTCCTTTCCCGCTCACAGAGCCGAAGCACTTTCACCTCATTCTCAGTTGGCAAGAATCGCATCAAACATTCTACAAAGTCTACAGGCAATGTCTTCAAGTCAAATACATGAACAGCTTTACATATCTCATCAGCAGTCTTCCCAGCTTTCCGTAGCGTTATGGCAAGGTTTTTGGCCCTGTTTGCTTCCCACAGGACTCAGCAATTTTACTCAGAGATATGTACCCAAGAAAGAAGTAAAAATATGTCTACTCAGAAACCTTTACATGAATGCTCATAATAACAGTATTCATAATACCTCAAAGTGGAAACCTAAATGCTCATGAAGTACTGAATGGATAAACCAAGCATGGTATAGTCATATGATGGAATACTATTTAGCAATCAAAAGGATGAAATACTGATTCAACATCAACGAATCAGTAAAAGCATTATGCTTAGTGGAAGGAGCCAGTAACAAAAGACTATGTATTGTATGATTCCATTTATATTAAATGTGCAGAATAGGCAAATCCATAGAAAAAACAAAATAAATTAATAGTTATAGGGACTACATATAGGAGGGAATGTGATACAAGTGCTAGTAAGTAGGGGGCTTCTTTTTGGAGTGACGACATGTTCGAAATTAGTGGTCATGGTTGCACAACTCTGTGAATATATAGAAAATCATGGAATTGTACACTTTAAATGGGTGAATTTTGTGATATGTGAATTATATCTCAATAAAACTGTTATAAAAAGTCCATGTTTGAAATATAAATAACTAGAGCTGGTATAATACCACATTTCTGATTTTATGAGACACTTTTATACCAATAAAATATCTTGTCCCTATACAGGTCCTCCAGAAAATCCTTAGGGAACAGTTATGATAGGAATTGTCAGTGGTATGTTACTTCTTGTCTAATTATCTGCTTTCTCGTACTCATCTCTAAACAAGTGTTGAGGGCAGAAACAGTCCATCTTGCTTCCACAGTAACTAGAAATAGGCATTTAGTAAGTTTTTGATTGCAGAGTAAGTGAAAGAATGAATGAATGAACAGAAGATGAAAGTCAAATGTTAGCAGAAGATTGGTGGTGTGCATGGAATTAAGACAAAGGAAGGCAGAGGATACTTTAAAATTAGCCCAAGTAGCAAGTATAATAGATTGATTAAAAGAATCATTCTTAACACTTTTATGTAAATGTTCCTAATGTAGTGAAGGACATCATGTCAGGAGGCTGCCATACAGAAAACCTAGTTGAACAACAGCTTTCTTTTTTCTCATCCTAGGTTGTCCAAGATATATTGTGACTGTAATTTAGTTTTCAGGTGGCCCTATAACTAACTGTAGGACAACCAACCTGTACAAATGATTCTTATATTGGGAAATGTACCACTTCTTAGCTCTTACACCATAGGGCATATCTTCCATTACTAATTAATACATGAAAAAAATTCATTGAGCACTTATACTGTCAGATACTAGGAATGGTACCTTACTTCCATAATTTAAGTATCCCAACAATTCTACAGAGTATTCCTTCCTTCCATGTTACGGTAAAGGAAACTGAGACTCAAGGCTGATTTAACTTCCCCAATGTTACAGAGCAGAGAAAAACAAAGAAACTCATTTTAACTCCTCTGTGTAACATCAAAACTCATGAAGACTCCTTGCAATAAAATGACTTTGGGATAAACATGAATCCATTATACATCTGAATTCCATGAACTGATATCCAGGGAACTGAAGACTCTGATAATCATTCATTTCATGATCCTCTTTACTGAGAGATCCCACTCTTAAATCTGGTGTTTCCAAACCTACCAATCTCCATGGAAGTTGTGCTGTCCTCCATTAAAAAATGCAGTGATATTAAAAAAAACCCAAAATAATATTACTTGCATTTTTCCTTAGATGACAAAGGATTTCAGAAAAATAATCCAGTCATAGTATAAAAATTATTGAGATTCATACATCACTATTTTTAGTCCACTAGGGTAGAACTACTTGTGAGTACTAAGAATAATTGATCCCCTTTAAATAAAGATAAGGTTTGTATTTATAACATTCATGCTCCAAGTTTGCTTTTGTTTTTAAGGTATAAAATAATTGCACATGTATGTGATATTTTTTATTGTTTTAAAGCAATTACTGATCACAGTGAAACTTTGACTGTCTGAAATGTTTCCAATTTTATAAACCAGAGAATGTTTAATATTGAAATTACATATTGAATTTCTGCATTGTTATAGCACTTTGTAGTGAAGTTGTAAAAATATGACCCCATTTCTGCCCATAGGGTGACCTACAATAAACAACTGTTTTTCTGACTTCTTAATTAAGACATCTCTAAGTTGAAAAAGGGAAAGACAGAGAGAAAACCCATTATAATATTCTTCCTATTTTAATATTTCTCATAGTAATTATTTTGGAAGATACCTCTCATAAATAAAATGCAACATTTTAATTAATAGATTGGACTTTGGTGGATTGAAACACTTGATGAATAATTTTCCTTTTATCTGCTTGGTATAGGCTTGACAAATGATGAATGGTGCTCAGTTGCCTTAATTAACTATCTACTACTATTCATATGGACAAGAAATTCTTAAGTTACCCTTCTCGGTTAAATAAAGAAATGTTGAGAATACTAAAAACCAAAAAAAAAAAAAATCTCTAAGTTAATTAATTTAAGTACATTTTAGGTTGCATTTAATGATTAAATTTATGACACCCTAGTATGCACTACTACTACTTTTAAATGATGTGTGTCTTAGTTTCAAGTGACATCAGGATGCTATGCACATCATATGGAGAAATAGGAGTTGAATATATATATTTGTGAGGCTCTACTGCAAAACAAGCAGGATGATTTTATCATTTCTCGCATGGAATTCTGAGACTGCTCGTGTCACAAAAGCCACTGCAATAAGGCCACTGCCACCTGGAGGCTCAGAAACAGCAACTAATATTAAATACACTCTATTCATAGGTTCACTAATTGAAGTGACATGATACAGAAATACAACTCCAAATCAGACACAACTAAAAAAAAGAACAGTGACATTGGCAGATCGCCAGCTCAAAATACTTTGATTTTGCATATCTTCTTGCAGATGGACCTTCTGTACACCCAGCAGTTCTCAATGGCAGGACTGTGTCTTTCATCTGTGTTTTGAATCTTTTTCTATCTGTTTTCTTTTCTTTTCTTTCTCTCATGCATTTTCATTTTCATTGCTACTGGCTCTTTTGGCTCTATATATAAATATTTTAAGACCGTATGTATGTTAAAAAATAGTAAAAAAACTTTTCCTTGATCCTTAATCTGTGACAAAAGTATAACCCCTGCCCGCTTTCATTTCTTTTAAATTTAACCTCCTCAGGCGGGGGGGAGGGGAGAAATAAAAATAAATAAATAAATAAATAAATAAATAAATTCAACCTCCTTGAGATTGTATCTCAGTTCTGGCTTGGCTGTCCTGTGATCTCACCTCATGTTTATTCCTCAGCCTGCTACGACTGCACTCATAAAAGTCCCCAACGACTTTGACATTTATTAGCATTTGAACCTTTCAAATACCTACTGCTATTCAAACTTTTCTCAACTTCATTACAGTGATAAAGATTACTGCCTTGTATTCTTCTTGCCTCTTGGTGGTGGCTTCCTCTTAGGCTGCTCAACTAGATCCTTCTCTCTCTCTTTCTCTCTCTCCCTCCTTTCTCTCTCTCTCTTTGTGTACATATATATACATACTCATGTATATAAATGTATGTACACAATTTTTAAATTCTTTCTTGGTCACCAAAAAAGTTATAAAAGCAATAAGTATATAATTTTTATTAATTTTAAAATTAAAACATGATAAATTCAGTAAACATATTACAAAAACACAAAAATTAATCACATATTGTATTACTGTCTAACAGGTCTTTGATATGATCTTCCAGTATTCTCACAGAGAAGATACAGACATAATGTGCTGGTCATTTGCCCATTGCTCTCAGATCCTTTCCCACTCTTCTGGGCAGTGGTTTGTGTTGTGGAGGGCTGACTCCTGCAAACCACATTAACCAGGCTTTCTCAACCACAGAAAGAAAGTGAGAAATGAAGGAAACTTAGAACATCAGGAAGCAAGAAAAAAATGTGATAAGCAAAAATGTAAGTAGGTAGTAGGAACAATATTCTTTTTTTCCTTCTTGAGTTTTATAAATTATATTTGATGGTTGAAGCAAAAATTACAACATTGTCTTATGTGGTTTTAAATGTACTTGGAAGAAATATTTAAGACAATTATAATTTATATGGGGAGTGCAAAGGAACGTAAATGGAGGTAAGGTTTCTGTATCTCACTTTAATAGATAAGATGATACCAGTGGACTATTAGGTATGTATTTATGATGTAATACCTTCAGCAACCACAAATAAAGCAAGAAGATTCATTAGGACACAATGTAGATAAATCAAAGTGAAATTTAAAACTATGTTTAAGTAACCCATAAGATGTCAGGAAAAAGAAAACTGAGAAATGAAAAACAGAAAACAAATAGAAAACAACATAACAAAAAAACATAGTGGACTTAAGCCCTAACATCAATATCTACATTAAATGTAAATGGTTCAAATATACCAGTTAGAATATAGAGATTAGCAGAATGAATTAAAAAGACACAACTCTGCCGGGCGCAGTGGCTCATGCCTGTAATCCTAGCACTCTGGGAGGCCACGGCGGGCGGATTGTTTGAGCTCGGGTGTTCGAAACCAGCCTGAGCAAGAGCGAGGCCCCGTCTCTACTAAAAATAGAAAGAAATGAATTGGACAACTAAAAATATATAGAAAAAAATCAGCCGGGCATGGTGGCGCATGCCTGTAGTCCCAGCTACTTGGGAGGCTGAGGTAGGAGGATCGCTTGAGCCCAGGAGTCTGAGGTTGCTGTGAGCTAGGCTGACGCCACGGCACTCTAGCCCAGGCAAGAGAGTGAGACTTTGTCTCAAAAAAAAAAAAAAAAAAAAAAAAAAGACACAACTCAACTATATGCTGTCTATAGGCATCTCATTTCAAATATAATGACATAGAAAGGTTGGAAGTAAAAGGATGAAAAATGACATACCATGAAAACGTTAACCAAAGGAAAGCAGGAATGGCTATGTTAATATCAGATAATATAGATTTTATGGCAAAGAAAATAATTGAAGATATGGAGGGATATTATAGAATAATAAAAGAATTAATCCACCAAGAAGATGGAGCAGTCCTAAATGTATATGAACCAAAACCAAAGCTGCAAAAGATGTGAAGAAAAAACAGATAGAAAAAAAGGGGTAGAAGAATCCACAACTATACTTCAAGATTTTAGTACCCCTCTCTCAATAATTGACAGAACAACTAAACAGAAAATAAGTCAGGATAGAGAAGAACTCAACATCATCAAACAAGAGGATTTAATTGACAGTTACAGAACATTCCACCAAGCAAGAGCAAAATGCACATTTTTTTGAGTGCCCATGAAACATACACTGCGATAGACCATATTTTGGATCTTAAAACAAACTTTAACAAATTTAAAAGAGTTGAAATCATACAGAACTGTGTTCTTCAACCACAGCTAGAATTCAATAACAAAAAGATAACAGGAAAATCTACAAACACTTGGAAAAATAAACAATACATTTCTAAATAATTCATGGGTAAAAGAGGAAGTCTGAAGGGAAGTAAAAAGAAGCACATTGAACTGAATGGAAATGAAAACACAGCATATTCAAATTTGTGGGACACAGCTAAGGCAGTGCTGAGAGAAAAATTAATAGCACTAAATGCATACATTAGAGAAAGAAAAGCTCTCAAATCAATAATCTTAGTTATCCAATCCCCCAAGGAAGTAGAAAAATAAGTTAAATAAACCCAAAATAAGCAGAAGAAAAAAAAACCCATAAAAACAGAAATCAATAAAATTGAACACAGGAAAACAACCAAATCAATGAAATAAAAACCTGGTTCTCTGAATATATCAATAAAATAAAACCTCTAGCAAGACTGACAAAGAAAAAGAAAGAAGACACAGACTTACACATACCAGAAATGAAACAGGGTATATATTACTGCAGACCCTATTGACATAAAAAAAATGATGAAGAAATACTACAAATAGTTCTATATATGTAAATTGGACAACTTGGTTGAAAATAACCACTTTCTTAAAAAGTTGAACTACTGCAACTCACATAATATGAAATGGATTATTTAAACAGCCATATAACTATTAAGAAAATTGAGTCCATAATTTTAAAACTCGTAGAATAAGAAATTTCCACGCACAGACGGTTCCACTGGAGAATTTTACCAAATATTTAGGGAGGAATTAAAACCAATTTTATACATTTTCTGTGTTAATTTTCTATGGATACTATAATAAAAAATCACAGACTAGGTGGCTTAAACAACAGAAACTTATTTTTTCACAGTTCTGGAGGCTAGATGTCAAGGATCAAGGTGTTGGCAGGATCAATTTTTTTCTGAGGCCCCTCTTCTTGGCTTGCAGATGGTTGCTTTCTGTCTGTTTCCTCACATGGTTTTTCCTCTGTATGAGTACATCCCTGATGTCTCTGTTTATCCAAATTTCCTCTTCTTATAAGGACAGCAGTCATATTGGGTTAAGGACCACCCATATTACTCAACTTCAATTACTTTTTTAAGGGCTCTATATAGTCACATTCTAAGGCACTAGAGGTTAGAACTTCAACATATGAATTTTGGGAGTACATAATTCAGTCTATAACTTTTTTTTTTTTTTTACAGAAAGTAGAAGAGAAAGGAACACTTCACAATTTATTTTGTGAAACCGCTGTTATCCAAAACTGGATAAAGACAATACAAAAGAAAGGAAGAAAGGAATGAGAAAGAAAGAAAGAAAAAAAGAAAGAAAGAAGGAAAGAAAGGCCACAGATTAATATTCCTTATGAATACAGATACAAAAATCCTTAAAAAGCCTGTACCTAATAGAGGTCAGCAATATGTAAAAAGAATTATACAACATAACCAAATGGAGTTTATTATAAGGTTTCAAGGCTATTTAAATATTTGGAAATCAATCATTTTAATCCACCATATTAACAGGTTTAAGAAGAAAAATCCCATATCGATGGATGCAGAAGTATTTGACTAAGCATAATTCAAAATGAATCACATATGGAGGTGCAGAACAACGGACTATGAAAACTATAAAAAAAAAAAAAAAAGAAAAGAAAACCAAAAACACAACTTTAGGATCTAGAACTAGGCAAAGGGTTCTCAGACTTGATCCCAAAAACACAATTCAAAGAAGGAAAAAATGATTCACTGGACTTTATTAAAATGAAAACGTTTGTTCTGTGAAAGACTCTGTTATGAGGATGAAAAGACAAAGAACAGAGTGAAATAAAGTGTTTGCAAACCACTCATGTGAGCTAACCTTGCCCACCTGGAATAAATCCCACTTGGTCATATTAATAATATATAATTCATTTTACATGCTGTTGGATTCTGTTTGCTTGTATTTTGTTGAGGATTTTTATGTCTATATTCATAAATGTTATTGGTCTGTGATTTTCTTTTCTTGTACAGTTTTTGTCTTCTTTTAACATCAAGGTAATATACATCTCATAGAAAGAGTTGGGAAGTTTCCCCTGATCTTCTAATTTTTGAAAGAGTTTATAAAGATTCAGTGTTAACTCATGTGTAAATGTGTGGTAGAATTCACTAGTGCAGCCATCTGGTATTTTCTTTGTGGAAAGTTTATGGTTACTAATTCAATATAATCATTTGTTATAGGTTCATTTAGAGTTTCAATTTTTTCTTGAGTCAGTTTTGATAGGTTGTGTCTTGCTAGGAATATGTAAATTTCATCCAAATTACTTAATTTGCTGGCATTCAGTTGATCATACTCTTCACTTGTATTCTTTTTTATTTTTCTAAAGTTAGTAGTAAAGTCCCATCTTTCATTCTTGGTTTTAGTAATGAGTCATTTCTCTTATTTTTATTGGTTAATCTAGTTAAAGTTTTGTCAATTTTGTTGGTCTTTTCAAGGAACCAACTTTCGATTTTATCTTTTTCTTCTATTCTTTTGCTATTCTCCACCTCATTAATTTCTATTTCAATCTTTATTATTTCCTCTTTGTACCCTTGCATTGGATTTAGTTTGGAATTTTTTACTGGCCTCTGAAGACAGAAAGTTATTGACTTGACATTTTTTTCTTCTTTTTTAATGCAGGCATTTACAGTCATACATTTTGCTCCAAACACTGCTGCATCTTATAAGTTTTGGCAAGTTGTGTCATTTTCATTTATTTCAGTATATTTTGTAATTTCTCTTGTGATTTTTTTCTTTGACTCATTGTTTATTTAGGAGTGTCTTTAATTTTACTTATTCGTGATTTTCCTAAATTTCCTTTTGTTGATTTCTAATTTTATATTAATATCACTGTTTTCAGAGACCACATTTTGTATTATTTCAAATTTTGTAAGTTTTTTGAGGCTTGTTTACACTGGAGAATATTTCATATTTTCTTGAGAAGAATTTGTATTCAACCGTTTTCAGGTAGAGTGTTCTATATATAGCTGTTAGGTCTTAGTTTTTAGTGTTTCCAAGTCTTCTATTTCCTTCTTGACCTTCTTTCTGGATGCTGAATTCATTATTGAAGGTGGAGTTTTGAAATTTGCAACTATTGATAGTACTGCTGAGCTGTCTATTTCTCCCTTCAATTCTGTCAGTTTTGCTAAATTTGTTGTGGGGCTCTGTTTTTTGGTGCATATATGCTTACAATATTTATATCTTTCTGGATAGATTGACACTTTATCATTATAAAATGCCTCTCTTTATATCTAGAACATTTTAAAATGTAAAGTCTGACATTAGCATAACTATTCTAGCTTATCGTAATAGCCTCAGTCTGGATTAAAAACATCCCTCACATATAAACTGGACAAATAAATTGTGACGTAATCATATAATATATATAGCAATGAGAAAAAAATACTACCTCGTACTGAGAATAAACTACTACTACATAGAATAGAATGAATATAAATTTCATAAATATAATGTTGAGTGGAAGAAATCAATCATAAAAGATAACATACAGTGCATTTCTAATTATATAACATTTACAAACAGGCAAAAATAACCAGTGGTGGGGCAAGTCAGGATTGTGGTAACCTTTAAGAAAGAGAATGGTTTCTGAGAGGATGTATGATGGGGGCTTCTGGGATGTTAGTAGTGTTCTTTTTATTGGCTCAGTTTGTGGTTACATGATTATGTTTGTTTTATGCAAATTAATGAGTTTCTTGGAACTGTAGAACTGAGATCCCCATGTTTCTTTCTGGCTATTATCAGAGTTTTCTCTCAGCATCTAAAGGCCACCCTCAGACTCCAACCACATAGTCCTCTCACAAAATCACAGCTCCCTTTTTTAAAGCCAGCAAAAGAATCTCTGTTATAAAGGGTTTTATATAATGTAATTTAATCAATGGAGAGTATCCCACCACAATCTTATATTCTTTCCACATTCAATACACATAGGGTGTGTTTGCAAGGGGGTAGGAATCTTGGAGCTCTCTTACAATCTGCCTAGGAAAGAGCTTTACAATTATTTGTGCATTTTCTTGTATGTATGCATACTTTTAAATTTTTATTTAAAATGTCAGTAAAAAAGTGCTACCATAGGTGCTAGTACAGGTTGTTAGGGAAAATATATGGCTAGCTAAGGCAATCTGGGGCTCATGGAAGGTTTCTCAGAAGGTCGGGTTTCCCAAGGAGGAGACCTTTATATGCAAAGACCTGGAAGACAAAGCAAGGTGCCTTCAGTGAACTGAAAATACTTCAGTTTGGGTAAAGACTTTGGGGTGGGATTTGACAGAGGAGAGACAAATGGCAAGGCTGATCACATTTCTCCTCTGTTTCAAACCTTCAATACCTTAGTATTGCAGATGGGATAAGATCTGACATCCTCAGTAAGGCTTCTAAATTCTCTTCCACCTTTCCTTAGCTTAATTTCCATTAACCACTTCTGAATTTGGAAAATCAGACCACATTGGCATTCCCATGATTTCCTTTAAAATGTCAAGCTCTCCTCTGCCTTAAGGACTTGGAACACGCTGTTCTTTCCCTGTTAACCCTTCACATACTTGAATCTCAGCTTAGATGTTTTCATTCTAAGGAATTCCATCCACTGTGTTCTCTTTTACGGTCTCTCGTATCTTCCCTTATTTGTGTTTTCATAATTTTTTTTAAAGATTATAAATTAAAGAATAGAATCACTCTCCTCCAACAACCTAGAAAAGGAATGGATTTGGGGTGGTTCCTTGGCAAAAGATTTAATGTAGTGTGTGAATATTTAATTTTTGTGTTTGTAGAGTTAAAAGGATGCATTTTTTAAAAATTTGGCTTTGACGAAAATATTTCTTTTTAGCCTTACAAATTTAGACTGTGTTGCCTCCAAGTGAAAAATGCCATTGGGTAGAATGTTTTCAGTCTTTCTGCATCTTCTTTTCACTTGAGTGTTTTCTGAAAGAACCCAACATTTAACTCCTTCCCTCCCAGCTGGCTTAAGGGGGAACTCTACCTTTGCTTTTGTTGCCCACCCTACCTGCCTCGTCCAGGCTCAGTCCATCAATTATTAGTTCTTTCTATTCTATCTCCTTTTTAATTGAATGCCTTTCCTTAGTACATAAGAGTGCTCAACCTCGCCCAACCTAAAATAAAACAGCAAAAAGCAGCTCCCTTCAACCTAGAATCCTTTCTAGTAATCAACCTGACTTTCATTTATCTTTCACAGCCAGATTTCTTCAAACAGTGGGCTGTATTCTTTATATTTTCTCTGTTTGGATTCTCTTCTAAAGCCACATAATTTGTCTTTACATGCAAGGCTTACAATGGTATTTTTCAGTACAATACAATCTTTTCAATTCTTATGTTAGTTGGACCTCTAATTTTTTCACATTACATGTTCATGTAATGAACTGTTGTCTAACCCCATGACTTATTCTGCTAATAACACATCAATAGAATCCAAGACATTATCTTGTATTCGGCTCAACTCTATTTGCTGTTCTAAACTTGCACGTGCGTATGTGTGTATATACACACGGGGAACTAGAAATCACCTTCTATTTATCAAACCACACCTAAAATTCAACAAACATCATCACCTTTCCCTCCAAACCTGCTCTTTTTCTTACTAAACCACATTTAGAACATCACTTGTGTCCTAAGTAGGAAACCTTGGAGTCATCCTAGGCACCCTCTCCCACACATTGTATTTCCAGCTTAGACTTGTAGATTTTACCTCTGAATTATATCTCATCTCTGTCCTCTCCATGGCATCCTTAGTGACACCCTTTACATCAGGCCCTCATTATTTCTTGTCTGTGAAACTTTTCAAATTATTCAAACAGAACTCTTTTCCCCTCTAACACAACTTACTAAGTCACCTCAGAGGGCTCATTGCTAAAATGAAAGCCTTGTCACTTCTCTGCTTAAAGTCTCTTTATGGAAACCAGTAAATTTTATGATAAAGTCAAACTCCTCAGGTCAGCATATAAAACCTTTCTCAATTGTGTTCCTGATATTCCTGTAAGTTCCTGAAAACTGTCGTGATATTTCTCATCTTTGACCTTTATATTTGCTGCCTCTTTTTTCCTGTACTTGTTCCAACTTTATGTATGTAGCTAACTCTGACTAGTCATTCAAGGCTGGGAAAAACTGTCACCTTTTCCAGCCAGCCTTTATTGCCTCCCTGGACAGATTTGCATGCTCCTCTGTTCTCATAGTATTTTCATGTGTATAAAATGATTGCACAGTATTTTCATTGTTGCAATATGTGTCTAGATCTGTGCTAGCCTAAAATCTTGAAAATGTTTAAATTCCTTTCATAAGGCATGGTGGCTAGCATATAGTAGTTGTTCCACATATATGTTGAATTAATTATAATTCATTTTATCTCATTTATAAATATTTATTATTTAGCTATCTGTACATTACATAATCATTTAATATATGTTATATAAATAATACTTATATGATATAAAAGGCATTTCATTTTCTGTACATGGATATAAAAATGAATAACATCTTGGTCTTGCTGAAACTCGAGTGGGCAGTGACTTAAAAGAGGGTGTGGAACCTAATACGTGTGTATTTAAGGTCAGCTGTTGGAGAATGTATGAGTAAAAATGAGGTAGATGTCCTCAGAGAGGGCCAACTCTAACTCCTGAGGCTTCTAGAGAGGGGACATCACTTCTAGAGTACAGGGGATAATATTTATAAAGGCAGAGGAAGTGGGCTTTGACTATTGGCTTCTAGAGTAGAGTTTGGATATATGGAGGTGGAAGGAAACATTATCTGAGTCGGAATGAATAAGCTGAGCTTAGGCAAACAGACAGGAAAGCAGAAATCCCGGAGTACAGCTAGTGGAATGCTTGGCTAAAGAGAAGAGCAAGTAAGAGTGAGTGAGTGATAAAGCTCAAACACATGGATGGGTAAAGAAAATGTGGTTTGTCCACACACACACACACACACACACACACACACACACACACACACACTGTAATATTCTGCCACAAAAAGAAGAAAATCCTGTCATTTGTGACAACCTGGATAAACCTTTCATTATGCCACATGAAATAAGCCAGACACAGAAAGACAAGGACTGTAAGATCTCACACTTACATGTGGAATCAAAAAGAATCAAACCCTTCGAAGCAGAGAGTAGAAAAGTGGTTACCAGGGGTCGGGGGGTGGAGGAAATGGGAGACGTTGGTCAAAGATACAAACCTTCAGTTACAAGATGAACAAGCTCGTAAACCTAACATATAGCATGAGTTGTGATGAATGTGCTAATTGATTTGACTGTGGTAATCATTACACAATATAGATCAAATCGTCACGCTATATACCTTACATATATGCGATCTTTATTTGCCAATTAAACATTTAAAAAAGAGTTAAGTTTGGACCACAGTATGGGGAAAAAATAAAGCCAAAAAATAAGAAAGGCATATATTCTGACATTTTTTGAGATTGATTAAAAACAAAAATTTTCAGAGATTTATTGAAATTCATTTCGCAGCAGCATTACAGCAATAATAGGGATTTAAAGAAACTTTACATGCCCTGGAGATTTATTTCTTGAATAAATAGTTGTGGGGTGTTTTATATTTATTTGCCAAGTCATTGAACTTCACTCCAATCTGAAACAGGCCCAAGAATGTCAAACATAGTAGAAACAGGCCTAAACTCTTCAAGCAACTTAAAAGGACACCCGTGTGATTTGTCATATTTTTCATGATTTTGATGTAATTGACATTTATTAAATGTACTAATATGTAGTATATGTAAATTCATATATAAAGAAAATAATATTTTATTTTTAAAAGTACTTGCATTTCTTCTTGTGTCTTATTTTTACAGGTCTATTCATCATTTCTTTAATTAATACATTCATCCATTACTTATTAAATGTCACTATTTGCCAGACTTTGTGAGAGGCACAGAGTATAAAAAATGACCAAAATGTGGTGTTATCATCAAGAAAATCAATCATTAAATAATACATGGCAGTAAGAGCACCACACACAGTATGTGCATGTCAGAGGGAGGGAAAGAACCAGAAAAGCTCTCTGAAGAGGATAATATTTGCACTGAGACTCAAAGGATGACTAGGATTATAGAAATCTGATTGGGGGGAGGCATCCTAGAAAGGGAATGGCATGAACAAAAGTCCAGAGCAGGAGACAGAAAGGTGTACAAAGAGAGCTACACACAACTCAGTAATGCAGGAATATACAGTGCAAAGCCGAGTGGCAATGGCTCAAATTAAGGTTGAGAGTCTAGTAGGGGCCAGATGATAGAGGGACTTTGGATTTTGGAAAATCATTGAAGGACTTTAAATAGCTGTGAGGAGGGAGCTTTTGAAAAAAGTTAAGGCCAGACAAAATAGGAAGCTGTTGGGGTGAATTCAGATGAAAAATGATGACTAAGACAATGATAATAGTGATAGCTAAGAGAGACAGTAGATTCAAAACTTGTCTAGAATGTATATTATAAGGACTTGAAATTGCTGAGGCTTATGTTTGAGTGGAAGGATAGTTTTTAGGGAGACTAAGAGCAATGTACACAGTGGACAAGGCAGAATCGGGAGAGCATAGTTCTTCTGGAACCAAGAGGACGTCAGTATAATGATAAGCAGCATCTTAAACCACACGTACCGGCATTGAATACTGCAGAGAGGCCTTGTGAGATCATGATTGAAATGGCGTTGGTGCTTAATCTAAAATACTTTCTTGAAAAATTGTTCTATTTACCAAAAGCAGGAGGCATTAATAGAATGTGTTGATATTTGAATGAGACTAATAGTAGAAGTCTCAGATATCATACTGGCTATTTAAATTCTTATCTCTCTTTCATTGAGCCTCCTGAGAAAGCAGGTGGTGCATTAATATATTTCTCGTCAATTTTTCTAGTATTTTTCCTTACAAAAACTCTAAAACCATATTTGAAAACACTTCTGTCATTCAGAAAAACTTCATCCAACTAGCCTTAGTTCCATGTTTATTCATTAGTGTACAATCACACAATTGAAAGTATTCTGTTAGTTTTCTCCCATGAGTGACTGATCAGTACACCTTTAATAAATGTATTGTTTTCTTGCATCCTTGACAACCGAGAATTCTGAACTTACTCTCAACAGTCCAGCCCAGGGTTGTAGATACCCTTCCTCATTCTCAGAAGTTTATGAAAACATTTAAATTCTCTTAAATAAATCAGATTTTTAACTTTCTTGCTCCTTTATGGAACCAAAGAGTACAGCTATATTTTAAGTCAGTTTAGTAATATTTATGTTGGATTTATAAATATTCAACAGGAAAACTAGGCTAGCTTATTCATGAAGTCATGAGTGACCATTAGTAGAAATTATAAGGTTTACTCATTTTTTAAAGATTCAGAACAATTATTTGAAGTAGAATAAGGAAGGGAACAGGAGGCAGAAGCATTATTGCCATAATAGAAATTCTTTCTATTGAAATGTAATGTTTAAATGTAGGGATCCATGCTATGCGTATGATCATTTGAATTTCCCGGTTCCTTGGGGAGCTAGTGGCACTTTAATTGTTGCAAACTATGCAAAAATTAGAGTTGAACAGAAAACATAGCTAGCTGTTTTCTCGAGAAAAGCATGATCGGCCAGGCGCTGTGGCTCACGCCTGTAATCCTAGCACTCTGGGAGGCCGAGGCGGGTGGATCGCTCAAGGTCAGGAGTTCGAGACCAGCCTGACCAAGAGCAAGACCCCGTCTCTACTAAAAAATAGAAAGAAATGATCTGGACAACTAAAAATATATATATAAAAATTAGCCGGGCATGGTGGCGCATGCCTGTAGTCCCAACTACTCGGGAGGCTGAGACAGTAGGATTGCTTAAACCCAGGAGTTTGAGGTTGCTGTGAGCTAGGCTGACGCCACGGCACTCTAGCCAGGGCAACAGAGCAAGACTCTGTCTCCAAAAAGAAAAAAAAAAAAAAAAAAAAAAAAAAAAAAAAAAAAAAAGGAAAGCATGATCATTTTATAGACCTACAGGTAGCAAAGCAAAAATAGATCATATTACCAGGGCAAACAATTATAGCCATTTTATTTCTAAAAGTTGTATTTTTATGACATGCTCTAAAATGATGGAAATTCAACATGGTTAAATTAGCTTGAGTGTGTAGAATCAGAGAGAAGTAGGGATAAATTGGAAAGCTATGAGTAAGATATCTGGTCATATCTTAAAAGTATATAAATGTATCAGGGAAGCTTAAAGTTGGACTACAAAGCAGAGGTTATGTCATAAAAGTTTAAGATGTGATCATATATCTTTAATTTCTCATATCTTTACATATTGGTCTTTATTTCATTTACTGATTTTTCCATGTTTCATATTGATAGGTCAATAAATTAGATATACTTGTATTTTTTTAAAAAAGCATGTTCAGACTTGTGCTTCTGACTCATTGCCCGCCAAGAAATTCCAAGTGACTTTGCAAAAGAACGACTAAACCTAGAATGGCATATTCTTTGGCACACTGTCATCTCACAGGAGGTATTGAAGGCCTCGAAGAATCTTTCCTACTATCTTAAAAGAAAAATTAGAGCAGTGAAAAACTGGGGTTTTCCCAAAGCCCGAGTCATGGGCAGTGAGGAAGGGTGAGGTTGTCTAAGAGGAGATGCTGGGAGTATCGCTGACACCAGGAAATGGAATCTTAAGACAAGTTAAAAGTGGAGGAGGGAACACTGGGACTCCCATGCACCTCTGGCTAATTAAAGAAACTGCACATCCCTTTTGGGGGAAGACTTCTTTAATCTTCAACATATGCCAAAGGACTCCTCCAATTAAGTGAAAGCAATGATCTCACAATCAAGGATTACCAATACACAAGATGGCAAGTCAGCCAAAACAACGAACAACATATTTAGATGGCCCAAAACTCATATTTTTAAGTTGTAAGATACAAAATACAGAAAAGATGTGTACAAAGTATTTTTAAAAATTTAGTTCACAGTCACAATGATGACCAGTCAAGAAAAGAATATTAAGAGTGAGTAAAGAGACATAAAAATAAAACAAATGGAACTTCGAGGAATAGAACATATAATTCTTCAAAAAAAAAACATAATCATAACGTGTCTTAAAACAGAAAAAAATAATCAGCAAAACACTTAATGGGCTAAGAGGAGATAAGGAGAAATACAAAAGATGAACAAGTGAGGCCAAAGCATTTCTAGTTGGAGTGATAGAATGGGAATGGAAGTAAGAGACAGTGAGAGATTGTCTACAGTGGAATTAGGAGACAGAGAGATTTAAAAGTAGGAAGTTATATTTTCCAAGACCAGGAGGGTCAGCTCTGCAGCACACACTGGAGTGAAGCACTAGTCAGTGACTATATGGAAGACTGCATCAGGCTGCTACTGGTGGTCTAACATATTCAATTAATGAAAAATCCCATATTAATATATAGTATATAATACATTAGAAACAAAATATGACACATTAAAAAATTTACTATGATCAAGTGAAGTCTATTTCGGGATTTTAAAGAATACTAAAAAGTAGTAATCCGTTAATAATATCCAATGTATCAATAGATCTAAGGAGAAAATAACATTAGCCTTTCTACAGGTGCTGGAAAATCATGCAACAATACACATTACTAATGAAAACATTCAATAAAAAAGAATTGTTACTTCTTAAATTGATAAGTTCATTCCTGATCCCCAAATTCAGAGTTTCTCTTAATGAGAGAATACTAGACACACTCTCAGTAAAGTAAAGATAAGGAATTCAACATGATCAGACTTGAGGAAATAATTGGAAAGGTAAAATTTGTCAAAGAAGAAGTTAAACATACTTGTAAATTATATAAGACTATGAATAGAAAACCTGAGAAACTCAATGAAAAAAAAAAAGGCTATCATATTAGAGAATTCAGTAAGCATCAAGATACAAATTTAACACAACTCCCCACCCTCCCACAGATTTCACAATCAAATATTATGACGTTAGGAGCCGTAATGGAAAAGAAGACACATATTATAAGAGCAAAAAGAAATAAAAAATTCCCAGGTAAAACTCTTTGAAGACATGTCTAAAACTTATATGACAAAAACTTTAAAACACCCCAAAAGATGAAAGTAATGGTAAAATGGAAAGACCTCTTATATTCTTTGATAAGATGACACATTATAAATGTTTTAATTTTCCTAAATAAAAATATAAATTTAATGTAATCCAAATACAAACATCAATCAGTATATTTCTGATGCAACTCAAGTAGATTCTAGAATTAAAATGGAAAAAAATAACAAACAAGAACATCCAGAAATTTTCTAAACAATAAAAGAAAAAAATAAAAAGAAAAGCTGGAACAGAGTTTTAATAATATCATAAGCCTAAACAGTTAAAATTATGTGTTCTTGGTACTAGAATAAAAAGATAAATGGGACAAATTAGAAATCTCAGAAACAGATCCACATTAACATAGAAATTTAACACGTGAAAAAGATGACATTTCAAATTTCAAGGAAAAAATTAACTTTTCAATACATGGTGTTTAGGCAAATGGATAATCATTTTGTAAAATATATATATATATAATTCATAAATCACATTTTGTACTAGGATAACCTCCATAAATTAATCACATAATTAAAAATGAAAAATAAAACTATACAAATACTAAAAGAAAACATGAATGAATTCATTTATAATCTAGAAATGAGAAAAAATCTTTCTAACCACATTAAAATTTAGAAATAATAAAAGGAAAAATAGCTACTTTTGATTATACAAAGATAGTAAACAAAGCAATATTTATTACTGACAGTAAAATTTAGCAAAAGCAGATTCAAAAGCTAAATAAAATCTGGGAGAAATTACTTGCAACAAATACCACTAAAAAAAAATGGGCAATCATTAACTTATAAAGAGCCTTTAAAATTGAGGCAAAAAAATTGGCGAAATGTGGACAGCTCAAAAAGTGGTTTTTAAACATGTGAAATATTGTTTAAACATATGAAAATAATTCTTAAACATGAGAAAGTAATTAACTATTCGTAATAAAAGAAATAAATATAAAAGCTGCACTTAGCATTTCTCTCAATATTTATACAATAGTCTGTTAACAGGACTGCAAAAACCATACATGAACAAATTGCTGGTTGTATGCAAAATGGCACTGCCCCTATGGAAGGAAATTTACCCATGTCCAACAATCTTCCAAATTCAGTTTTAGGATCCTATATTGAAAATAATTTCTCAGTTAATACAAAACAAAGTTAATGATTGTGGTATCATCAAAAGAATGGATACATGTAAATGTCCACCATTCAGCTCTAGTTAAATAAACTATAATCTTAACAATGAAAATTGTTACTATGTAGTTAAATGAAGGGTTTACTAGGACATACTTTTAATTGAAATAAGCAAGGGTATATAGACCAATGCTTTTGGTATGCTATTTCTTACAAAGCAAGAAGAGGAAATAAAAAATTATTTTTCAAAATAAACAAATCTTGGAAAATGAATCAGAAATGGGTGAAAATTGTTACTAGTTGGTAAAAGGACAGAAAAGGATCTAAAAAGAAGTGTGGTTTCTCTGAGTATACCTTTTATTGTACTTAAAAAATAAATATTCATATATTTGTTATTCAAAAAATTAAGAAAGAAATGACCAGAAGTAAATCCTAAATTAAAAATAAACTGAAATATGAATTTAAATGCATATCAAATTGGCAACATAAACCACATAGAGAAAACAACTAATTCCAAAGACATTTGTACAGTTACAGTCTGTTTGTACATTTGACTGTATTCCAACTCTAGTGGGAAATACTCCAAGATTTAAAAATAAAACTATAAATCAACCATAAACTTTAGTCAATAATTTTATCTGTAGTAGCAATATTGTTTTCAATAATTTGATGAATGTTACAGGATAAAGCAAATAAGTAATTATATTAATATGGCTGGAAACCAAAATTTGCACTACAAGAGTAAAAGAGAAAAATAGAATATCAAAGAAGTTAAATAAAATCCTGTAACATTAAACATTAACTACAAATACAAGACAGACCTGTGAGTTTAATTTTAAAAGTATATCTATTAATAGTTTCCTAGATACGTCCGATGAAAGGGTCTAAGAGCAGTAGCATTCCACTAGTAATAAGCTAGTAGCACCCAGTTCTTAATACCTAAATACCATCTCTACATAAAAAGATCAACAATATCTTAGAGAAATGCATGGTTGGAGGTTTGAGGAACGAAAGCCTAAGGTCAGACTAAACGTCCTGTTATGCCATAAAGGGTGTGTTAACAGAAAAAGAGGCGTATCAAAAGGACACAGGAGCAAGGTTTAAAAATCTCCTACTGCTAGCTATATTTGGAACAATTTAAGTGCCAAAAAGAACAATAACTCTTTGAGATCTATAAATCCACAGCGATATTTAAAAAGAGAAAAATATCCTAACTTAATCTGAAAATTAGTAAAGAAAAAAAAATAAGCCTTTACCTTGCCTTTTAAAAAGAAATTGTAGATCATGCCCATTTGATGAAGAAAAATGTTTTTTTTTCTTTTATAGAAGAATGCTAGCTAATAAATATAAAAGGAATATTAGAATTAGAAAATCACGATTTTGATACTCAATGAAATGATTCAGGACTGGAGAATCAGTGAATGCCAAAGCAGTTAAGTAAAAGGATAACAGGGCACAGGATACTCATATGACACCAACCACCACCCAACAAAGTGTGTGCTAATTGCCGATGGGATGATATACCTTAATAATGGAGAAAACCGCCAATTGTCACCTTAAAGAAACAGTCAAATTTGGCATCATTAATAGCTCTTAATGCATTACCTATAAGGAATTCCTGCCAAAAATATTTAATCTGACTGTATTCAAACCTTTAGATGTATATTTGAAGATTACAGGGAATACAGGGGATAGAGGAGCAAGTCAAACCACAAGAAAACAACTAGATAAATTCAGAAGGTAGACACTGTGTGATAACCGGCTTGATCTTTTAAGTAAATGTAATATATGTAAAATACGGGTAGGGTCAGTTCTACATAAGAGACTAGAGACAAAAATGTAATAGATGCATCTTGATTATATGCTAATTATAAAAAACAGCTGTAGAAGATATTTCGGGGATATTTAGAAATACGTGAGTATGGACTGGGTGTTAGGAAATTGGTTTTAATTTTCCTTGGTGTGTTAACAATGTTATGGTTACTTAGGTGAATTTCATTATTTTTAGAAGATGCACTCTGAAAAATAATATCTGCAACTTACTTTCAAATGGTTCAGCAAAAATTAGCTTAAGAAAAATATTACTAATTTTCAAATCAAGGTGGAGGCTGTATGCTCATTGTGTTTTCTATACATTTGAGTGTTTAGAAGATGAGAAGGTAATGACAGAGAACTTGCCATAATTAATGAAAAACATGATTTACAGATTCAAGAAAGAGTGAGCCACAAGGGTCAGAAAAGGAATAGCTTATATAGGACAAATCAGCATTGGGTTTCAGTTGTCAAAAAATACATATATATTTTACAAAGAGGGATATAAAAATAAAAAAAAGACATAAAGTAGCTAAAGTACTAGCACTGATTGCCTAGTTTTTAAAACATAAAAAATCCCTTTGAAGAAAATAATGAATATTGCAATGCTAAATAAAAGAATACTACAATGAAGTTATAAATATGTGTGTAGATTTTAATCTTGTTTTTAAACATGGTACACAATAAATAACACTAAAAGTCATATATAAAAGAAGATAGAGTAATAAATAGATGTCTTCTATTTCATTAAACTGTATTCTCTAAAAAAAATAACAACTATCTAGGTAACTGCTATCATATTGACATTATACAGAGACTAAAATTCTACCAAGAATTACTATGGAATGTTTATCCTGATGAACAGGTGGCAGCCTAATGTAATGGTGAAAGGCATGAAGTCTGGAACCAGAGAGCCTCAGCTGGGATTTTGACTTTATCGCTCATTTCATTATTCCATGCTTTTGAAAAACATACCTGTATCACTGTGATTAAATGAATCGATCCTTATAAAGTAGTTACAATGGTGTGTGGCACATTTTAAGTCCTATTTTAGCATTTGTAAAATTAAACTTCACGTAGTTAAGTCTCCTGGTTTGCATGCTAGTTGGCTATTTTATATCTTGAAAACAAAATAATTTCATATAAATTGAATTGCAAGAGTATAACTCAAAAGTCATCATATGCTCCAGGACACTGTCATTCTACTCCCAGAAAAGTGTTAAAAGTACCTCTGGAATCAGATTAAAAAAGAAATTATAGCATAATGCCAATGCTAAGATTTTCTAGCAATTATGTATATATGATATTTAAAAGGCAAAATATATACTCTAGTTACATTCAGCACATTTTTTCTCTTCCAGAATTTCTCACCATATTTTCAGTTTAATTTAACATTTAACCTCAAAATCATATGGTACTAGACAATATGCTAGAAGAAGGCAAAACAAAATTATATTTATAGATGTTGAGAATAATAGTTAAGAGCTTAGAATTTGGACTCAGAATTTTCTAGACTGGTCTGCTTTTAGCTATATACATTTCTTGGGAAAGTAAATTACTTAACCTCTGTAAGTCTAAATTTCTTTTTCTGTAAAATGGCAATAATAACACCTTATTGCATAGAGTCCTTATGAAGACTAAATCATGTATTTATAGAGTTTAAATAATATTTATATAATACCTGCTGCCTGAAGTGCTTAATAAATGATCTACTATGTTAAAGTCACAGTAAATGACCAATAAACGGTAACTTAAGCTCTGGAGACAGATTTATTTTGTGTAGCTGAACTTGTCTCAAGTATTGAACATAGTGCTGAGCACGTAGTAGGTGCTTAATAGAGATTTGTTAACTAACAATTTAGAGTTGTTGAATATCTACTTTACCAGGTCCTATGCAGAGTGCTTGGGGGAACAAATGATGCATTCATTTTTGTCTGTTACCATGAGAAACTTACAGTCTAATGCTCTGAAAATCTGTGCTAAAAGTTTAATCTGAATTGCTTTGGACTTCATCTGTATGAATTCTGATCTTCATAAGGCAATTCTAGCATATTTATATACAGTTAAAATATTAGAGTCTTCTCATTTCTCTAATAAAAATGCATGCATGACTTCGACTTACAGAGCAAAAGCATCATAGGTGTACCCTAGGAGTTACCAGGATTCCAAATAAAAGTCTTACAATATTTAATTGGATGGTAGATGATGTTAGCTTTTACAAACATTAAATAAATGTGTACACATTAAAAAGAAACTGTATCAGGAGGAATTATTCTTGATTTTTAGCTGATTGTCAAAGAAATGAGTGACCTGTTTTTTATAATTTAATATCTTATACTTGCATCTAGGTCTAAAAATCTTAAGGTTTCTTCTCCCACACTTAGAAATCTTTGATAACCTGACCAGGAATGCACAATTACTATTTGGTATAGTTATGATTTGAACATGAATCTAATAACCCACCCTCTTTTTCAACCATTTTTAAACTCCTGGTCTTGGTAGCCCAAACTAATTTTTGATGGCCTGGAGAAAGACAACTTCCCATATCTTATTTTTTAATATAAAATAAATATGGCATATACTTATTAAAACGGAAAACCCTTTAAGACAAAGCTAGCTATAAGCAAAAAAGGGTATAGTAATTTCAGAACCTAAATTACACTACTTAACATTTAAAATATCTTAGAAGAAAAAATTAAGCAAGTATTACCAATTTTGTGATAATGCTAATATCCCATAATTCAATGCAAAATGAAGCAATCTACATTTGCTAGGGAGTAGCTATTTCATATACTTATTCAAAGGTAATTTAAACTTTTATTACTAAAGACTGTAAGTATAGAAGGATAGAAAGGCCTTATACAACTTATACATACAACTGACACTCACAAAGTAAATGATTCTTCACTTTAACTCAGCTTTGACATTTATTATGCATGGTAAAAGGATTGTATTATAAATGGAACTGTGCTATCTTTGGTACATAGATATTTTTTGACAGTTTCGACAAATACACAGAATTATTTTGTAAGTATTGCATAATGGTACACACAACTGTCTTCTGTCTTTATGCTACTTTAAAAAAATCAACTGAAAAAACAAAGATGTCACAACTTATCCTACTCTCGTTGCTTCAGTCAGCTAAATAATCAGAGCAGAACTGGGAGAAAAAAATACAAACAGCACAATAAAGAAAAAGTGAATTTGAACCTCAGGCTTATGATGTCCCAGGGCAGATATTACTTGTTCTGGTTTGTCTACGTTCATTCCTTCCCTTCCATAACTTCTGTGTCTCATAGTTTTAGCTAATATGGTATAAAGTGGTAGCCTATATTTGGGGGGTTTCATTTTTGTGATATATGTGCATTTCACTGGCTATATTTGTTAAGTATGAAATGATCAGCTTCCCAATTGATGCCTCTAATTTTATATATTTTAAGGCATAAAATATTCTTTATGGATGAAATTTTGTCTGCTTAATCCATCTGCCAGCAAGTTCTTTTTTTCTGGCCAAATATTGCTTAGGGCCTTCAAGTGTTTCTTCATCTGTGAAATGAAAAGAGGTACTTTCAACCTAAAATGCCCTGATCTTCATGTCCCCTTCTAAGTTCAAAAATCTTTCTACAGTTACACACTAAGCAGCAAAGAACATGGGAAGCCGAATGAACTCTTAGCTTTCTTTAAGTCTCTATAGTGAAGGCCTAATGACGAGTGAGGTTTTGCCATTTTTCAGTATTTATAGTTTTTTAAGGGTGCTCTAAGTCAAGTGATCTGTCTTCAAGAAAAGCCTTGTTTACTGCCTATGAATTTGCTTTTTATATAAAAGTAATTTTTATCCTTCTAAATGTAAAAGATAGCTTTGAGGGTCAAAGTTTATAAGATGGGTAGATTACATGTGTTAGCAGTCGAATTCTGTTCCCCTAAAAAGATATGTTGAAGTCCTAACCCTCAGTATCTCAGAATATGGAACCTTATTTGGAAATAGGTTCTTTACCAAGGTAATCGAGTTAAAATTAGTGAAGAGGACACAGAGAGAAAGAAACTGGCCAATTATGAGCCAAGGAATGCCTGAGACTACCAAAAGCTAGGAGAGAGGCCTGAGACAGATCCTTCACTAACACCTTCACAGGGAGCTTGGCCCAGCTGACACCTTAATTTTGTACTTCTAGTCTACAGAACTGTAAGACAATAAATTTCTGACTTTCTAAGCCACCCAGTTTGTGGTACATTGTTACAGTAGTGCTGTAATGATGGGCTTATAATGTAATACAGTGTGCTTCAAGCATTCTTAGTTTTCCAGCAATAACTTGTGATAACTATATTGTATTATGGTAGAATATCCTAGAAGTTTCTAGAAGCAGCTCTAGCATTAGAATAATTTTTTTGCACTATGAAATAGGGTCATTCTTGAAATTTTTTTACATACAAAATGAACCATGAATAAAATAATTATAATGCAAATACCAATTTTACAACTTATTTGATTCATAATTATGTTTTTTATTTATAGGTGGTTTTAGAAAAAAAAGATTTCTGGAGGATTTAAAGAAAATCATTGCATAACAAATCTCCAAGAATATTTGTTTTGTATCCTGACTGTGTGAATTATGACTTTTATCTATTTATATCTTAGGGGAAACCGTTAAATAAAGATTTAAGTATACCTTCATTTTTGTCAAGGGAGAAGAGTAGGAAAATAGGTAGTGAAAAAGAATGAGGCCTAAAAATAACATATTACAATTTCAGAGATGTTCTCTCAATCCTTTATGTGGTCTTGAGTAAAATTCTCTTCAACTCCAGAGGCATTTTCAAAAATATTGTAAAGGCCAGGCGCTGTGGCTCACA